>MU863745.1:1508-13301 GCA_033575675.1 Parathielavia hyrcaniae | reverse complement strand
CAAACTGCATGATCATCCCCGCCAGCGTTTCGTCCGACTCGTCGTACAGAGGGTTTGGGCCGTTGTCAGACTCGCCGCCGTCTTCGTCGTCTTCGTCGTCGTCCATTTCGTCGTCACCGTCGGCCAGCCTGACTGGCTGGCTTCCTACAGGGGGTGGGGCAAGCCCCGCCCGCGCAGGATCTTTTGCACTCCCGCAGCCGGTCTTGCGCGCCATTCCGGGAGCCATCGCGGTCGAGCGCGACTGGTCCCGCGACAGGGAAACCGACGTCGGGGGCTAGAGCTTTTTAAGCTCGATCAAATGATGGTGTTTTCAAGCGTTTTGCTGCTTTTTCGATAAATGCTCTCGAAGCTCTATTAACCTGGAGATTTTTATTACCCGTCATATACGGGGTTAGTAGTTTGGTTGAGGATTGGGGTAAAATAGGATATAAAGCGGAGAGACGAACTGCTCGTAAATTCCATAGACGTCTCCATACTGGAACGGCGGGTAGCCAGTGAGGAACTCGTAGATAAGGATTCCTAGCGCCCACCAGTCCACCGCAGTCGTGTAACCCCCACCACAGATCACTTCTGGCGCGATGTACTGAGGGGTGCCACATAGGGTGTAAGTCTTGTTGGGGTTGCCCGACTCGCCAGTTCCCAACCACTTCGCGAAACCAAAGTCGACAAGCTTGATGTGGCCCTCGGCATCCAGAAGCAGGTTCTCAGGCTTGATATCCCGGTAGGCTATCCCCCCTTGATGCTCATGCAAGTACTCCATAATCAAGACGACTTCGGCGGAATAGAAGCGGGCCACGCTCTCGCTAAAATGGTGGAACTTGCGCAGGTAGCTGAAGATCTCTCCGCCGGGCACGTAGTCGAGGAGCATGTAAAGGGAGTCTTTGTCCGAGAAGGAGACGACGAAGTTGGTGATGAAGGGATGTCCTCGTACTTGGGCTAGGATTCGGCGCTCGTTGCGCACATGGTGAATCTGCCCAAGCCTGATCACTGCAGCCTGGTTTAATATTAAGTTCTGCCGGAAAGACCCTCAGCGACCTTACCTGTAGCCTTGCGCTGTATCTTGAGCGCATACAACTTCCTGCTATCGGATTCTCTGCTGTGCGATGGCTTGACGAGGCAAACACGGGCAAAGGTTCCTGAGCACAGCAGTAAGTCGCTGTCCATTGGTATGTCAGAGACGAGCCATACCAGTTCCTACTGTCCGTACCCTTACAAAGTCGCTTATAACCGGCTTACTGAATGCGACATCAAAGGGCTTGCCCGTTTGTGGTGGTTGCTGGAGGTGCTGCTGGTAGGGGTGCTGCTGGTAGGGTTGCTGCTGCAGTTGTCCACCGCTGTTGGCCACCAGTGCTGCTGATTGCAAGCCTGACTGTGAGTGCACGATAGTGGCCGCCATTATGCTAGTGGACGGATTTTGTTGTAGGCGGTTGATGATGAAGCAAGTGAAGGAAAGTCTCGACCTAAAACTGAGAAAGCAGCAAGTGAGGCGAAACACCTTGTATACTACTCTAAATCCAGGAGGCTGGTCTTGTGAGGTGTGATGCGAGATGTGCGTTTCGAAGGAACCCGAATCATTCAGTAGACTAGTCGCGTGGCGGAGAGAACATCTCGGTTGGCGGACAGCGTGAGTACAGAACTATCGAAGCAGCAGCGCGCTTCTTGGTTGCCCAAAGGAGCTACGACCGGCAAAACATATCATGCGCCGTGCTCGCTTGAGTCCTTCCGGGAACACGACTTCCCAACCACCGAACACGTCACATTCGATTTGGACGCGTTTGCTTGCCTATGACGGGGAGGAGGTTGCAGGGGTTGCAGGGTTGTGAAGGAATACAGCTATGGCTGCTGGCGAGAGCGCCGCAACCTGCTCTCGAGTAAAAGTGAATGCATGTCCTGGACAGTACCAAGACTGATCCCACCCCCTATCGGCGATCCCGAACAGCCAGTCCCCAACCTGCATGTTGGCGGCGTCAAAGCCAATCGTTCGGCGCGACGTGCCGGATCTTGAGGCAGAGGGGCGGAGAAGCTTCGCCTCGGAGCACGAGGTGCGGCGACTGGGGGGTAAAGCCGCTCTTAGCGCGTCCAACAGAAGCTCCCGACACCTGATCTGCTCTCAGACAGCCACCCCATCCGAACTCAGGGGTAGTGTAACAGGTTACTAGCCTCCTCCCATCGTCACATGCCACGTACGTGACTCATCGTTGCTGCCGGACCAGCACTGTTTTTACACCCAGCCTCCTCTTTCCTCTACGCCCGCCCCCACGTGCTGGGCCCAGCCACCTTGTAAAATACCATGGTTAAATCACTCGGCTCGTACCAATTGCCAGTGACAGGCGGACCCTTCCTCCCTTTCGGACGGTGCCATACTCTCGAAGTTGGCGGGGCCGCGTTCTTGCGGGGATCCCGCCTCCGCCGCGGCCTGGATGTCGTTCCGGCCGTAGAAATAGTCAAAGACTGTGCTTCGCAAGAGTCCGTGTTTCGGCCGCCGGATTTGCGGCGCTTCGAAGACGCCTCGTCATCCAACCGTCTCGTCGCAGCCGCGTTTGCGGGTCCTCCCTGGGGCGGGGCAGAGGTCATCGCTCTCGTTGGCGCGTGCTGTCGCGTGCGTGCCGCGTCTTGGATTCAAATCGGCGTTCTCCATGCCATCTTTTCCCAGTTCTGCCTCTACGCGTGGCACCTCGTTTAAGACCCAGCGAACCAGAACTTCCTGTTGCTTCAGGTCCTTTTTGTGATGAAAAAAACTTGCCATCGCCCGTTTGAAGTCTATGATAAGACCATTCCGCCGCTGGACTAGATCGTCGACCACATCTGGGTAGAACTGGACCGGCCGAGTGAAGCCGTGCCGCCCAAGGAGCTGCAGCGCCGCGTCTGCGTATGTCGACGTGCCTCCAGCGGGTGTCGAACCTGATCTCGACACGAGATGGAATGCCCTCTGGTCTGGCATGCGCCTGCCACTGACGGAACTGCTCCCAATGATGGAATTGCCTCTCAAAGATAAGCCACCACTCAGGCAGTTCCGAATCCGCCGAGTCTGACCAGGGCCGGACCACTTGGCTGCGCCACCTAAAAGAGCCACACAGGCAGGATTGGCTTTGTACAGATTATATCGATTTGCAAAGGAGACATAAGTAACGTTACCTAACGTAGGTAGCTACCTAATTATCCAACAGAAGACCTCTGTACAATACACAACGGCTTTTATATAAGAAGGTCACGAAGGCTTTGGACAAGAAGGAGTTCCAATTGGCTCGGCTGCAAGCGGAAAACGACATAGGCTCCCAAAGCCAAATTCGAGGCTACAGCCAAGACTAAAAAGAAGAACTTGAAGATAGTCCCATACCCCAACACCCAGTTCACCTCCATGGAACAAATCCACTAGGTCTAGATTGAGGCAGGCCGTATAGAGGACGAATTAGTTACGTACCTACCTACCTTAGGTACCAAGACCGGGCCGGAAAGTAAAGACTTGGAGGGTTCCTGTATTGTGGTGCTGAATCAAAGGTTGCACGGGGGGGGTGGTGGCTCCGGGGCCAGTTTGCCAAGCGTTCTCAATGTGGGGTGTTCCACACAGGGGGTGCCCGACTTAATCCGGGGGCTGAGGTTGGGAGGCGCTCTTTAACTTGGGTGCAATGAGCATTTCATTTTCCGCTTGTCAAGGCCTCCAAGTCCTCGACGTCCCCCCTTGACAATTTTTGTCATTGGCGACCTAACTGTCTTGTCCGCACCGTCGGTTCACTGGCCCTCGAAGACCAAGATGTCACTCCGAGTCATCAACGGAGACGACGCCAATTATGTTGTGGTCAAGAGACTGGGCGCGGGCGCTCTCGGGACTGTACACAAGGTGTTGCGTAAATCGGACGGAAAGGTACGTGTAATCACGGGCATCTCCAGGATTCAGTCTCATCTAACCCGTCCCGTGCCGTCGGCGCGTGTCCCAGGTGCTGGCGTGCAAGGCGATCCAGCTGAGGAGCGCCGACGACCTGAACCCCATCGTGCGTGAGGTGGCGGCGCTGCGCACGCTCGCCGGCTGCCGCAACGTTGTCCAGTGGACGCCCGACGTTGCCTTCGACCTCGACAGCTTGACGATCCGGCTGCACATGGACTACTACCCCGACGGCGACCTGGACAGCCTGATAAAGTCGCACAATGTCAAGGACAGCCCGCCCGTGCCCAAGGACACGGTGACCCAGGTGTTTTGCTGTCTCGCCATGGGCCTCCTCGACTGCCACAGTCGCGGCATATGCCACCGCGACATCAAGCCACCCAACAGTACGTCGTCCGGCCCCATGTTGCCGTGGCATGTCAGGGAGGAGGATTAGGGGTCGCACTGCTAACCAGCCTCTTTCCCACAAGTCCTGCTGTCGCGAAAGATGTGGAACGGCCAGCTGGTCACGGTTGCGTTCCTGGCAGACTTTGGCATCGGAAAACTGTCGTCGAATCCGCTCACGTCCGGGTTGGCCCTTGACAGTAGCTGTGACGCTGGAACCCCGATCTACATGGCTCCGGTAAGTTACCTCGGCTCCCCTACCTTACGTATGCATGCTCCTTAAATGTCGACAAGGGCTAAACATGGCGGCACGCATGCCCAATGTCACCAGGAGTCATTGGAACCGGAGTCGCCCATGTATGGAGCGGGTACCGACCTTTTCGCGCTTGGCTGCACCATGTATGAGCTCTGCAACCGGCAGTACGCTTACACGGACTATTCACGCAAGTCGGTCCCATCGATGGACCTCACCGCGTTGCGGGAGTACGGCGGGACGCTCTGCCCCCTCGTAACCAGCTTGATGCGGGCTGCGCCAGCGTTGCGGCCGAGCACAGAGCAGCTCGTGAAGACTCTCAAGGAATACTGCGCGTCGCGGTGGGAGAAGCAGAAGGCGGCCATGCTGTGGGAGAGCCTCGCCGTGGTATCGCAGGCCAACGCGGTGGCGGTGGACGGCCAGGCCGCGCCGCCGCCCACGAGGGTGATGCAGCCGCCTTGGGAGCAACCGAATCAGCAGCAGCAGGCTTTCCAGCTGCCGCCAGCCCTGCAGGCTCTCCAGAAACAGCAGCCGCAGCAGCAGCAGCAGCAGCCGCCAGTTTTGCCGCCAGGTCTCCAGCAGGCCAGGCAAGCGCATCAAGTTCACCAGCAGTATGCGGCGACCTGGCGGCGGGTACAGATGCAGGCCGCAGAGCAACAGCAGTTCGGGGGTGGGCAGCCTCCCTGGAACAAGATGGGAACAAGGCCTTGAGCAGGAGTGTCTTGCCCCAGGCGGCCGTTTCTGTTGAGCAAATGGTGTTTGGACGCTTTTGCTGCCAGCGTGGGCAATGAGTTCGAGTTTGGATGCTGAAGAGGGTGGGAAGAACGACCCAAATCACCTGGTACCTATGTTTGCCGCAAGACATGTTTCTCTGAGACAAGGTCCCGTTCGAGCTCAGGGGGCCCGAGGACTTTTCGAAGTTATCGAAGAAAGGCAATATCATTATTGACGACGAGACATACAAGGAGATCGGTACCTAGGTATCTACAAACGTTGAAGAAACACAGGATTTGAAGCCCAACTGGAATTCCTTTCGCACCTTTACCCCTCGGCGTTTACCATCTCCTCGAGCTGCGCCTGGGCATACGTCTTTAGCGTCTCCCTCCTCTGAACGTGAGCGTGGTAGTTGTGGCAATGACCACCTAGTCGCTTCATGTCCATGGCCGTGCTGACCGGCTCAAGAGTCGTCAGATCGTGCACCATAACCCCGCTGACGGACGCGAAGGTTGCCAGCTCGGACTGGCCAAACCTGACAAAGCTTTTACCGCCGCCGCCGCCCTTGCTGGCGGTGGCGTTGATGCCTTCCTTGACCTGCCGGCTGCGCCGCATGACCTCCTCCTTGACGTGAGCGGCCACGTCCGGCGCGCAGGCCCGCTCGACGGCCAGCAGAATCTGCTCGTTGAGCTTCGGCGTCAGCTGACCCTTGCGGTTGCCGCAGAAAGCGAAGCTCGCCTTCATCGACTGCCAAAAGCTGAGAGGGTTCGCGAGCGCGTGCACGGCGCCGAGGGCCGACGCGAGCAGCTGCGCGTACCCGACGTCCGTGACCTGCGGGCCCTGCGGCACCAGCGAGAAGAAAAGCGATGTCAGCGGCATCTGCGAGAGCTTCTCTGGCACCGGGATCGGGTCGGGGAAGCGCGGCTTGGTCGCCGTGAAGCAGTAGATTTCGTTGCAGATGTCGAACTGCAGGGACATGCCGATGGCTTGGAGCACCTTGTGGTCGACGAACGAGTTGTCTGCGGACGCAGGCTGGCCATTTGGCAGCTGCAAGAAGTTCTCGACGCCGGCGTAGAGCACGCGGGAAGCGGCGCCGGTGCCGGTGCCGGCGTCCTTCTGAATCGCGACCCTGCCGACCACGTTCCAAAACATGCGAGCGCGGACGGCAAATGGCAGGCACGAGACGATGAAGTACATGTCGTAGTCGGCGATCATGTTGGTTCCTGGGGGGGAAGGGCCGAAATAACCTAGCGTGGCGAGCATCTTGGCTGTGCGCGGGACGCCTTCGCACACGACGACGGCCCCTGTACTCCCCGTCTTGCCAGCCTCGTCTTCGAGCTCCGGGAAGGCAACAAATCGGCGTAGCGGCATCTCCTTGGTGAGGGTCTTGGCAGCGGCCGTCGCACTCCCGTTGAGCGCCGACTGGATGCCGCCGAAGCAGTTGAGGGAGCTCACGGTGATGGGGTAGCGGCGCACCCCTACGGCGCTGGTGGCCGCCACGTCTGGTCCCGCCGCGCGCAGCGTTTGTGCAACCGCTTTTGCGTTCAGCACAGGTCCGCTGCCGGCCGGCTGCTCCGCGTTCATGCGTGTGTCGGCGACGCCCAGCACCGGGAAGGTGGCGTGCTTCGCCCAGGACTGCAAGCTCTGCAGGTTGGCCTCGGCGACGTTGGCGAAGAGGAGACTGGTGCCGCCCTTGAGCAGGAGCGCCGTCTCCCACGCGCTGAGCAGATCCCAGGGATTTGTGGCCTCCTTGTTGAAGTAGGTAAAGGCGTTGGCAAAAACAACGACCGTCCGGCCAAGGTAGGACTCGAGCACATTCCGCTTTGTCACCGGGCTCTCGTACGAGCCCGTCAGGCCGAGGTTGAAGATGTCGAGCTTGGTGCGCAGACGGTTACGCAGCAGCTCGATGATCTGGTGGATAGCGTGGTTCGGCGTGCTCGGGTTGACCACCAACAACACGGACGGGTCCGGGCTCAGGCGGTAGACGCCCGAAATCTGCATGCGCATCTGATGCCTCTGGATGGACCGCATCTGGCCGGTTCGGGGGTCGGCCAAGAGGAGCTCAAGCGTGAGGAAGCCGTCGCTGAACTCGATGACACGCTCGTCGACGCTGAACTCCTGGTCGATGGTGACCACGGAATTCGGCTCGGCCGCGTCGAGCTCGTCGACGGCTTCGTCCGGCTTCTCTTTGGTCGCGTACGTGAGCACGAAGAATCGGTACGGGTCCGACAGCTTCGTGGCGCAGCGTCGTCCGGCCTCGCTGCCGCAGGTCTTGATCGAATCGTTATGTAGCTGCCGTTGCAGGGTTGCATGTGTCAGCTTGGCCACACTTCTCGATTCGACCATAACACGTCAAGGAGGGTGAACTCACTACCCACTTGAACCGGACCTTGTCTCCCTTTGCGACGCACTCAAGGTACGTGGGCGCGTCGAGTCGGACGGGGTACCTGATCTGAATCTGCACGCCGGCCGAGAAGTTGGGAATCGGCCTGTTGAGGCGCTCGTGGAAGACGGCGACAATCCTGACAATATCTTCAGTCTGAAGCTGGATTCCCGGCGGCTTTTCGGCCCATTCGTTGCGGATCAGTGCGCGCAGCACGCCGTTCAGGGTAACCTCCTGGCCGGGCTGGATCGAGAAGGGTAGCTGCAGGGGCTCGGCCGCCAACGGCTCGAGCCATTGTGTGCCCTGGACTTGCAGATGAATGGAGCGAGTAGATGGCGACGGCATGCCGCCGCGGTTGCGGACGCGGATGTTGTGCACCAAGATGTGCTCCCCCGGCTCGTTGACACCATCTCGGTTCTCGTCGACGATATCGAAATGAACGACCTCGAGAATGTACACGCCCGGGTACGTGGCTTCGGAGAGGTCGCCGCGGATGATCTTGATCTGGACGCTGCCGTGAGGGGCGCTGATATCCTCCACGTTGAGATCAACACTCTCGGATTCCAACGTAGCATTATGTTTCCGGGAGGAGTTTGCACTCACGACTTCCCAGCGCTCAGGAAGCTCGAAGCAGGATGTCCCGGCGCTCCGTTGTATCCGTTCCGGCCGCCAGGCATGGCTCCCGCTCTGTCGTTGTCGGCCCTGTTTGCGCCGTGTCCGTTAGTTGCTTGCGATTGCGGCACGTCTTGGTGGTCCCCGATTCCCGGTTTTTACCAGACATATCCCTCGCCACCCTGGCCTCCCCGCCCGCCCTCGCCGGGCATTCCGTGATCGCCGCTGTCTCCGCCTTGGCCACCACTGACGTTGTATTTGAGCGGCAGCAGCAGGTCGGTGTCGTCGTCGTGGACAGTGACGTAGGCGTGGCCGCCCGGCGCGCCATCGGCGCCGTGTGAGCCCGCACCGGCGCTGCACGCCACAAGGGCTCAAGTCAGCAATGCCCTCCTACTCCAACCTTCCGTGAACGTACTCGCCGCCCCTGCCTCCATCTTCGCCGTCCTCGCCGGCGCGGTACTTTGTCGCGTCCCTGCCGTGCCTTCCCGGCCCTCCTGATTGCCCGTTCTCTCCGCGGCCACCAGCGCCGCCCTTCCCACCATTTGCCTTGAGCAGAAGCTTTTCGGCCCGGTTGATCTTCCAGACGCAGCCGGTATGAGCCCCTTCGCCCACCGCCTGTACGACGCCTGGTTCGGCGTCCGAGTATGCGACCCGGATTCGGATATCGGTTCCTGGCGTGCCCGCTGTTGGGCTGCCGGCCGATCGACCGCTCAATCCATGCTGGCCGACGGGAGCTGCGAAGTATGCATCAGTTCGACTCCAACAAGGTGGCAAGGAGTTTGCCGTCTATGAGGCACTGCAGTATCGTACCCTCGGCGGGGCGGCGGTCCATGAATTCTGGAGCAGGAAGGCCATCTCGGCCGCTCGTGTCGATGATCTTGAGCCCTTGCCCGGCCATGGTGGCATCAGAAGAAGGGACCTTGTTAGGGAGCGCAACGGAGCAAGGCTGGGAGGGGTGCTTGGGGGCCTCTGCACTTCTATCATTATGATATGAGCCTCTTCCATGCGTCTCCAGGGCTGAGACGCCACCCCGAACGCCAGCAGTCGATCAAATTGCGGCTCAAACTCCGCAACGCTCGCTCGTCCGCACGACAGCGCCCCCATAGTTCCATACCATAGAGTAGCCTAGCTCGTGGCGTCCGCTAGCTGGGAACTGCATCAATAAATGCAAGCCACTTTTGGCCGCGCTTCCAGATTTGGACTCTCTTCTTATCTTCATTTTCAAGTGGCAACGCTGCCAGCCAAGGCGCCAGCCCGCGCGTTCCAGGCTCGCAGGCATTTGGGCGCGTAGAGATTTCCCCTCCTTTCTTCCGTCTGCTGGAAATGCGGCGTCTGGATCTGAATCCGGACTCGCCCGAAGCGCTTCAAACCCGGATGGAGGCGGGGGGGGGGGTGTTGTGCGGCTGACACTGCCAGCCGTCATTGGTCGGGGGGGCTCGTTCTGATGGTTCTGATCGTGCTCTGGTCGCAGGGCCCCCGTCTGGTCGTTTTTGTTTCCTTGCAGAACAAACGCAACCTCGGTTGTGCGCGAGGACTTTGAGTCTCGGGCTCCTGGTCTTGGAAGAGATGCCGATCAAGAAAAAGGTGATCAAGGCGGGTGGTGCGCCGCCCGCCATTCCGCCGCCGCCGGCGTATGAACCTCCTCGGAACCCGAATCCCTTCGCATTCGCCAAAATCCCCGCCATCAGTACGCGCGACCTCAACTACTTCTTCAACCTCGCCGCGTCTCTCTACGAGGCTACCCCCCCCAGCGAGCCCGTTGTCGATGATGTCAACGATCCGCCGCCGGCTTTCAGCGACAGCCCAATCCCCAGTCACAGCGGCCCCGGCCCCGCCAGCGCCAGCGCCAGCGCCATCAGCACCTCAAGGCCAGACCAGGTCGATTTGAGCGCGGTGCTGGTGCTCCGACTCTTCCGCCAGACGCTCTCGCACGTCCGCCCGGTCGCCGAGCGCTTTCACCTCGGCCCCGCCGACCGACAGCCGCTCTACGCGCTGACGGCGCAACCAAGCCCGCGCTCGGCGGCCGAGTTCAACGAGCTCTCCATCAAGCGCCGCGACCCCGTCTCGGGCTTCTGGAACAGCGTCTGCACTTCGGACGTCGAGCCGTGCCTCGACCTCGGGAGGCCAGGCCACTACAAGGTCGCGTCGCTCATGATGCACGCCGTGCCCGTCTGGAGGCGCGTCGCCGCCGGGCAGGTCACGTTCGAGACGTTGGAGGGCGGCCAGGGCAACAAGCTGTGTCTCTGGTGGGGCGACCGCAGCTCGCTTGGTCCTATAGGCGACGCGTACGGCTTGTGGTGGGAGTCAGGCGGCGAGGCGGGCACCAGTGAGGCCTTCTACGTTGTGCAGACGTGGGGTGGTTTCGACCGTTCGGACCCGGGCGTGGTCAGCGTAGGTTCGACAATTATTCCAGGCAGGCTCAAGATGAACAGCTAACACGGAGCGCATCTGCTCACCGTAGGTGAAACCGGCGCTCAAGGACGCGAGGGGCCAATTCGTAGACCCACACTCGATCCCGGAGGACCTCGCAACCTTGTATTTTTACGGCGACGGCCTGAAGCCGGCCGAGTTTGTGTGCAAAGACGTGAACACGCAGATCCGGCTCGACTTGATCATCGCCGGGCTCATGTCGGTCCTGACGCTCGAGACTCGGAGGGCTGCAGGCAATGGCAGCATTGGGGCCGAGGTGGCTCAGAGGATGGGGTTGAAGCTGGCTTACTACTGAGATTCTCGAATTGATTGACGTGTTCTCCTTTGATTTCTCGCCTACCGCTCCGCTCGTTGTGAACTCGTGGAGGCTGGGCTGGCAGCGTGTAAGGCGCGACGCGAAAGCGGAGCATCGGAACAGGCGGGGAGCTCTGCGAGGTTTGCATGGTTTGCGACGGAGAAACCCTGTCGCTTGACCCCAGTCCGGAGAGCGCCAGGCTGCCGCATCCGACGCAAGTAGAGAGCTCAACTAACTGCACATCCGAACCTCGTGTCGCCTAGCTGGGCCGTTCTTCCACCGTTCAACAACGTCAACAAGTTGAACAGAACTCGGTCAATTGAACCACTTTAAACCCCTCAATTTACATTCAGTTTTATTTGCCAATATCTTCGTATTCTTTCATCTTCGTGGTTCTAACAGCTTGTTTCGAAGAGAGCAGGCCTTTTCGGCTCCAACACAACACTCCGGTCCGCGATCACAAAACGCAATGACTGCAAGGCGCATATTTGTCAGCATCTCACCCAAGAGCCCTTTCTGGTCTCTCACTGGTATGCCACAATCGGTTCGACCCGAACCGATTGAGGCCGTCGCCGCTGATTGGCCGGTCACCCCCCCGGCGCGGGACCCACACGACCCGAACCGATTGAGGATCGCGAAGGGCAATCGGTTCGGCCCAAAACGGCCGTCAAAACACGCAGTCGCGGCGGCGCATATCGAAACCGAGGGCGGCGGTCCCAGGAATGGCGGCCGCCGGCCGAGATACCACGTTGTTGACCCAGTACAGCGTCGAGTGTATCGTAAGGGTTGGGAGTTGGGGTAAGGGTTAGGGTTCGTGCATTTTCGGCGCCGATTCGACGAGG
>MU863744.1:0-27949 GCA_033575675.1 Parathielavia hyrcaniae | reverse complement strand
AGATCGCCCTCTTGCTTAAGTACGTCTGCCTGTCAGGACATATACACATATATAACCCTAACCCTTTCCAAGGCGTAGATAGGGGTGAAATAAGTCATTTGGCCCACTTACCGTACATTTTAGTGGCTTTAGGCGGCGTACCCTCTGCTTTTTCAGCAGCTTTAGTGGCCTGACCCTCTGTATTTTTTTCATTTGTTTTTTTTTATCAGCAGTGGCATTTGACCTCGCATCGCGAGAGCTCTTCTAACGCTGTCCTCCCCTTTTTCCTCCCTATATTCTGCCTTACCCCGGCCAATAGCCCTCTGCTAGTGACAAGCAGACTACTACCTGTATTTAGCTGACAATAGCTGCTCTCTGTCCGACCTTGTATTTTATTTCCTACTCTACAGGTGGTACTTAACGACGACGACCACGAGGCCGCTGTTGTCGTTGCCGAAGCTTGTCGGCCAGCTGGTTGAGGCTCTTGCCCGCGCGCAGCACCTCGAGCTCAGCGATAGCCTCCTCCTCGCTCTTACCCTGGGCTATGCGGCTCAGCAGCGTGTCCCAGACTACCTTCCGGCGACAGAACTGTACCTTGACGGCGTTCCCAAGGCGCCAGCGGGCCCCCCACCTCTCTTCGAGCTCCTGCATTGCCGGCTGGCCTGCAAAACCCTCTGCCCACTGTTTCCAGACGTCTTGAACTGTAAAGGCCTTTGGCAGGCTGGTAATAATAGGTGCCTCTGCTGGTGATGGTGACGACGGCTGCCCTAGCCCCGGCACCTGCCCCGCTGGTACTTGATGACTTGGTGCAGAGCTGGGGCCTGGTCCAAAGTAGCCGGTGAAGGTGATCGGGGTCTTGCCTTGGAGAAGGGCGTCGAGGCTATTCTGCACGCCCTGGATGCCCTCTTCTAGCTGCCTCGCAAGCTGGGAAGTGAGCTGCTGGGTGTTGTGTAAAATGGCCTTGCCTGTGCTCTCTAGAAGGCTATGGAGCTCCGGCATAGCGCGTTGCACAAGGAGGCTCTGGGGCACGACCGCCTCTGCAATGCCTGCCTGGACGGCATGGGCAAATTCGTCCCACTCCAGGCTATAGAAGGGAGGATAGAAAAAGAACGGCAGCGACGGAAACCAGGGCTGCAAGACGGCCAGATCTTGCAGGGGCACCACGCGGAGACGCCGCATTAGCTTGAGGAAGCCGTCGCCAGCAAGGTCGTCTTCGTCGAGGCCGCCTTGCGCCCACCGGCACCGCCGCGCACGCGCCTCAAAGCGAGCCTCCCACCTCTTCAATCCAGGACCAAAGCTGCCGCTGTAAGGCGTCCGGAGGCTCGTACGCCGCACGCGTAAGGTAGTAGTCCCCCGACGTGCCGGAGAAGCCGGCGGCGATACGCATGAACTGGCGCGGTAGGTGGGTAAGATACGCCTGGCAGAGCACGCTCTGGTTCCAGCGGCCGGCCTGCGAGATTTGGGCGAGCGATGTGCCATATGTCTCAGCAGCTTGCGCGCCAGCCCGGCGCGGCAGATGTGTCTTCTTCGACACGGCCAAGCCAACCGCGCCAAAGACACGCCAAGTCTCTTGCAGCTGCGTAGGATAGGAGAGCTCCTGCTCACGGTTCTGCCCAACGAGGACCTTGATCCGATACCAGTCCCGGCGTCGTCGGAAGGACGGAGGCGCCTCGCCGGCAATATGCCAGCGCCAAAAGAAGAGCTGGGCCAGGGCGCCTTGCGTGCAGAACATCGGATCCTTGTGGCGTAGCGAGCCCATGAATTCCTTTTTCGCCGTCTTGTTCATCTTGCCGTCTCGCAGAAGGCTCACAAGGCAGCCGCATCTAGTTGGGCCTTCGGTTGGCGGGTAGTCGAGCAATGAGAGGTCTGCAAGTTCCATCTTACGGCGGTTCTCGCCTCGCAGGAGGTAGTAATGGCCGAAGAGTAGGTCAACGCGGGTACGGAGGTGCTGTGGCGCTTGGGCAGCTCCGCTGAGCAGGTACTCGTGGATTCAGAGCCACTCGTTGTCGGAGTAGCCAGCCTAGATGCCATCGCTACCGCGGCCCGTATAGTCATCGCGGTCAAGACGGTGACGCTGCCGACTGCGCTGCTCAAGAAATCCGCGCACTGCAGCGCCGCGAGGGTTCTCTAAATTCCGGTTGCCATGCGCCACTTGCACGCGCCAGAGCTCCATAACAGCGGCGATATAGGCATCTATCGTGCTCCGGGTGAGCAGAGACCCTGCGCCGTCGCCGCTGTCTTCGCCGTCGCTCTCATCAGCAGGCGCTAGGCCGGGAGGTGGGACATAGTCCTCGCGGTCGTTGGAAAGCAGTGTAACCGCCTCAGCTAGCGGTACCTCCAGAGTCTCCGCGAGCGTCTTGACCTCTGCAAGAGCGTGCGCGAAAGGCCTTTCTTAGCTGCCGGCTTCTTGGTGACGCGCCGCAACAGGATATCCTCGTTGAGCCAGGCGGCGAGCTTATCGGGCGTCACAAGCTCGCCGTCCGGCCAGGTATAGAGAGACCCGTCCGGCCCAGGGCGCGGCGTATAGCACCACTTCTATAGCCCTGCGGTCAGCCCTGACTCCATACTATACAGAGGAGGTATGAGAGGAGGTCGGAGGAGGTCGGAGGAGGCCGGAGGTGGCCGGCCGGCCTACCTTCCACTCGCGTCGCTTTGCCAGGTAGCTCCGCGCTGTGTTCGCGGGCTGCTCGTCCTTCTTCGCCTGCAGGCCGGCCCTGCGTGCCTGGCGCGCGCGCTCGTCGGCTGCAGCGTACGAATCGTCAGCCATCGAGGTGGCCGTAGGTACTGGAATTGGCAGGTACAAAAGAGGGAGGTAGGTGGGTGGTGGGTGTGAGAGTGATAAAACCAGGGGATGATCAAACTTATCGCCACCACTTATCACCAGGCTGGCAGGCGATTTCAAGCGCGAAATCTGGCCGGCGATAAGTGGGTCGGCTAAACCAGGTAGGGCATGGCGCATTTCACCGACGTGTCGCGCGCCATCGATACGCTCAATCCTCGAATCCATCGTGCCACTTTGCATGTTTGGTCCAGCTCGATTCGTGCAACCGTTCCGTCCTTCAACTCACCTCCCCAGCGCAACATGGGCTGGCGCGTGCCATAGCCCCCCACCCCATTGCATCGGCATACGCCAAGGATCGCCCAAGATGACGCCGCTGTCGGTGCTCGTCCTGATCGCGGCGTTCCTGGCCGCGACAGCACTCGCCGACGCCCACGAGAACTCGCTGCCGTCGTACCACTATGGCGCCCCAATCCGCGTCGAATGCATGAATCGAAGCTCGTAAGTTCTCTCTCACCAGTGGGTCAGTCTTTGTGCGTCATGCGCATCCTCGCTGACACCGCCACAGGGAAACGGGCGAGCACATCGAAAACGCGGCGCACGAGATCCAGTGGATCCCCTTCCCCGTCTGCAACGAGACGAACCAGCCGCTCGAGTTCCACTACGGCATCGAGGGCGAACAGAAATGCACCATCGCCATGGTCAGCGACCCCTTCTTCCACCTGCTCGAGTTCTACATCCACAGCGACGCCCCGCTCTCGTGCCGCCTGCCCGCCCGCCCGCCCCCGCACGTCGAGGTCGTCGGCGAGACCTCCCCCGAGCAGGAGTACATCCCGCTGGTCTTTGCCCTGGCCGGCACTCTGCAGCTGAGCCACATGCACATCAGCACCCACATGAACGTGCTGCTGCACAGCACGCCCAAGCACCACGTCCACCCGCGCGACAGCGGCGTCCTCGACAGCGCCACCGCCTACAGCACGAGCCCGCTCACGCACATGGAGGGCAGCGCCACCCGCCGCCTCGTCATCGGCGACCCGCTGCCGCTGAGCTTCAGCGTGCGCTGGTTCCCGACCCCCGCGCTGCCCAAGGTCGGCGGCAAGGTCGAGTGGTCCGGCATGGGCGGCCACATCTACGTCAGCACCGTTTTCTACAGCTTGGTTTCCTTCTGCGCCGGCGCCGTCGTCTCGGCCGTGTACTTTTTCGGCTCTGTGCTGCCGCGCCGGCTCAGGGGGCAGGGTCTCGGCGGCGCCACGCCTCTGGGGTATGGACTGAACGGCGTGGGCAACGGCTGGGGATATCAGAAGAGGGCGGTCGACTAGGGTGATCGATTGTATGAGATACCACGGCGTTTGGAGTCAAATGTATGTCTCTGGACCGAAACCTTGCCGTCATACAACCTGCATCGCTCCAGCCAGTCCCACAAGTGAACTCCAAGCGCGCCTCTACTGTGACTTTCTAGCCCCTGCGGCAGCGTCGGCGGCTGCGATGCGGCCCAGAATCCGCGTCGCCATGTCGATGGCAATCAGAGCCGCTGTCGACAGTCAGATGATAGATTTCAATGCAGCCACTCGGGCACTTACGGATGACACACCACGGCCCGTAGATCTGGACTTGCAGCTCGCGCTTCAGCTTGGCCGAGTACGCGGCGGCATCCCAGTACGAGACGTCGTAGATGCACATGAGCGTCGTCAGGGCCATTTCGAGCGCATACACGAAAAACAGCAGCTCATCGGCGCCCGAGGTGCCCCGGCGCTGCACCCCGAGCCGGTAGAGGCCGTACAGCACCGTCGGCAGCAGGAAGAGAAACTCGAGGTGCATGAACAGGCCCATCCAGCTGTCGTGGCCCGACGCCGCCTCGGCCGTCCACTGCACGATCGGGTCGCCGTACTTGCCGATGTACCATTCCTTGACGCTGTAGGCTGCGTGCAGCGGCGCGCCCTCGGGCTGGTACACCCACGCCGGCCAGATGTAGTCGAGCAGGTCCATGACTGGTTTGTTAGTGTGGATTTGTTGAGCAGGGAGCAGCCGACATACAAAGGATGATGGGCAGCTGGAGCATGAACCATCCCAGCAGCGCCTTGTTCTTCCAGCTGTTGGTGTAGGTCGCCATTTTGAGGGGTGACGCAAGTTGCTCCCGAGTCGTGGGGGAGAACTGAGGTTTTGTTGAAGAAGTTGGAGGTTGACCAACGCGTCGCGTCAGAAGCCAGCGGAAGAAACAGGGGTCCTCTTGGCAGGGGTCCAGCTGAGCAAGCCCCCACCCCCCCGGGCCCGTCCCGATTCCCGAACTCTACGACAACCCTCACAACACGCCCATCTGCACAGAACTCTCGCCAATGTCGCGGGGCAAGTCGAGCGGCCCAAGGCGCCACGTTAGGCGGTGGAATCATCCCGGATGTCCGTGGTTTCGAAAGTTGCGACAGCGAATTCCTCCCTTGCCAGCGATTCATTTCGATGCCCGTTGAGTCCTCCCCATGACTGCTGAGGAGCGGTCTTATTGCTCCCTGAATCGCCTTCTCATGCTTCCGGGGACTCTGTCTGGCCGGCATTGCAGCGTTATTGCCGGTGGACGCGGTCTCGAGGTGAAGCCAGCAGGACACGGATCTGTACACAGTACAGGAAGGCAACCGGGAAGCACGACGTGCAGGTACGAAAGATGTCCTGGCACGGGCTTTGAAGCCACTGTACGGAGGGAACAATGAAGAGTCCAGTCCGACGATAGGTACCTCTATGAAGGGTCTCCACAGGGAACCATAAAGAGTCCGATAGTCTGATGCCCGATATGACGGTTCTCGATGTTGCGCTCGTCCCACTCACGTCTGCCTCTACTGCTGACGTCGCGCAGCGCTTCACATCGCCCAGTCACCTTACCACTACCACATCCCATTCGGACCCGGCTCACCCTTGGTCCCACTCCAATCCTCCTCCTTCCCATTCCAATACCGGAACTTGAGCTGTCTCAGATCCAGGCCCTGGCCGGCGTCCAGCGTCAAGAGATTCACCCCGTACGTGACGCTCTCCGAGTCCTCCCAGCCCCTGGGCCTCACACCCATCCGGAAGAAGCACGACACGCCGCAGGTCTTGCAGAAGTGGTGGGAGAGCATCTGGGATCCGAACTCGTAGGCGCCGACGGTGGCGTCGGCGATGGACGAGGGCGAGAGCAGTTCGAACTCGGTCCCGGACGCCCGGGGGCTAAAGACGTAGCCGTTCTTGTGGCAGATGGAGCAGTTGCATTTGGTGACGTTGGACGGGCCGATGTCGAGGGTGGCGCGATAGCGGACGTTGCCACAGTGGCAGCCCCCCGTGTACGTCCTGGGGTCGGTGGCCGGTATGGCTGGGTCGCTGGGGTCGTCATTAGTGTCTGCCATGTTGAGAGGGCTCAGAACGTACCCGCTTGCTTTAATCGCTTCTTCGAGACTCATCTTGCTTGCTGATCTGGATGTGGTTGTGGTTGAGAGGGAGTTTGTGGACTGGATGGCATACCTGGGTACGCCGGATCACCCGGTTGTTGACCATGATTGCCATGCCATGTCAGATGTTCGAGAATGTTCGAAAATCATCCGGCCAAGACGAGCATGTGCGGCTGCATCGTGTCCATATCTCCGGGTTGAGCGTGGACATAAGCTCAGGCGGTATCAAACGTGGACATCCGTACACTCTGCGCGCGTCCCCTTGATCTCGCAAGGCCAAAGCCGACTGTCTTGACGCTGGCGGCCTACCATTCTGGCCAATCCAGCTATCGGGTCCTGTTTGACGGAGGTGCGTCCATCCCGTCAGTTTGCGCCGCTGCGGTGTGTTGGAGAGCTCATCCCAAGCTCTTGCTCGGTGCACTTCAGTCCTTGGCGGATCGATGCGGGCTGCGCACTCAGTGCGCCGCACTGGCTGGCAGCTGGCAGAGTGTCGCAACGGGGGTTAGGGCTGTGGGCATCCTCAGAAACGCAGACTGGAGAGCCCATCTCGACCGTCACCCAACAACAACTCCCAGAATCATGGCACGCGAGCAATGCCGCGTCAGTCATGGCGGTTCCCGGACACGCAGGATCGCGCAGGGGCTGCCAAGGCCCCACGCATTACGTTACAGGATGCGGAACCGATCCACTGCACAATTGACTCCCCGGGGGCTGATTGTCACGATGCTCATCCTAGGCCCTGCAATTTAGCAACAAGTCGCTACCCGCCTTCTCCAAAAAGGAGACCAGAAAACGATTGCTGCTTCGCGCACCCCGACCCATGATCCTCGATTTCAGGTAGCACCGACATCCACGATATGGACACAAGCTCCCGCTCTTCGTACGACGACGACAACGCCGACGATCCCGAGGCCGCCCTGCACCCGACCGGCGACCACGAAGACAACGACAACGCGACGCCCGGCTTCCGTATGCGGCGCCTCCACCGGGACAGCCAGGATGCGGGCCCGGCGCTGTTACCCGGAGACGACACGGCCATGTCGGTTTATGTCATGATGCACCGGTATGAGAGTCCCTGCGATACCATATCACATTGGCACTCCGGCATGGGCTGATGGGAAGCAGGATCCGTCGCCTTGTTACAGCAGCCATCGGTATGTTTCGACGAGTCGAGTACGCCACCCAAGCTGACCACATCTGCCTTTTAGAGGATATCTACACTCTCGACGAGCTGCGCGCGCCGCACATGGACCAGCAGATCGTCCGACCCCTTGTCGTCCGGCTGTACAACCCGCGCGATGCCGCCATCGGTCGGTATACTCCCGCTTCCCATCTCGCGCCACCGTACTAACTGATCCAGTCTACTGTCTTGTCGCCAACCGCGTCCAGTTCCTCCGCCCGCGCTCCCACGAGACCGTTCACCAGGGCCTCCACGAGTCCCGGGCAATCCTCTGCGAGCTGCTCGCGATCCGCATCCTCCGCCGATTCCACGAAGACCACCCCGGCCGCTCGGGGCTCCTCCTCCTCGCCAACATCCTGGTCTCGGGCTTTGATCCGTGCGATACGGCGCCCGAGGCGGTGCGGTCTCGCCGCCCACAATGGGCCATCCAAGAACGGGGCGGCCATGAGCGCAAGCTGACGGCCCTCGAGCTCGCCATCATCTCGGAGAGTAAGATGCTGATCAAGTCACCGGCGTGCCAGCTCGTCGTCGACGCCGTGTACAGGGGTGTAGTCGTGTACACGCCCCTGTCCTTTGTCGACTTTCTCCCCGACCACTACAAGTACCATCCCGTCTCGCTCTACGAGCCCCGCCGAGCTGCCATCCTCAACCACCGCCGCCTCATCGTCCCCCAGATACGGAACACGATCGAGCTGCTGCACTTTGCGCTCCTCTTGGTGCTGTACATGTTAACCGTGGCACATTTTGGGTTCGACGCCGACATGGGACGCGTACGCGTCTACGAGACCGTCTTCAACGTCTTCGCCGCCGGATGGGTCCTCGAGCAGTTTGCCGCCATCGTCGAGCACGGCTGGGAGGTGCACGCCCAGAACCTCTGGTCGTTTCTCGACGTCACCTTTGTCGTCATCTACGCCGCCTACGCCCTGGTGCGGGCCGTCGAGCTGCTGTTCACCGATGGCGCCTACTACGCGCTCCCCGTCCTGTGCACCGCTGCGCCCGTGCTGCTTACGCGCCTCGCCTTCGCCCTCATGCCCGACAACATCGTCTTCATCGCGCTCCACGCCATGATGCGCGACTTTACGCGGCTGACCTTTATCGCCATCTGGTGCTTCGCCGGCTTCGTTGTCGGGCTGCTGTTCCTCGCGAGGACCAGCGGCGACGGCTCCGTGAACGTGGGCGTCACGTGGGCCACCATCACCAAGTGGTTATTGTGGTAGGTTTTCTATCGTTGGTTCAGGGGTACTCTTGGTTAACAGCGCTTAGGATCTGGTTCGGCCTCGACGGCACCGGAATCGAGCGCGCTGCCGACTTCCACCTGATTCTGGGGCCGACCCTCATCATCACGTTTGCCTTCCTCGGCAACACGCTGTTCCTGACCATCCTGGTCGCCATCCTGACCAACACCTTCTCCAAGATCATCGCCAACGAGGCTGCCGAGATCCAGTTCCGCCGCGCCGTGCTCACCTTCCAGGGCGTCAAGAGCGATGCCATCTTTTCGTATCCTCCGCCCTTCAACATCGCTGCCCTGGTGCTCCTGCTGCCGCTCAAGTTCATCGTCGGCCCCCTCGTCTTTCATCACGTTAACGTAGCCGTGATCCGCGCCATCAACGCCCCGCTGCTTCTTGTGATCGGCCTGTGGGAGCGACGGCGAGTGTGGGCTCGGCGGGGCAGACCCTCGAGGCTGAGGTCGTGGCGCTACTTCCCCGGCCTGTCGCCACACGGAGACATCCAGGTCGTGTTTGCGTCGGAGCTGCCGCCCGAGGTGATTGACGCGCTCGAGAAGATGGATGCGCTGCAGGAGGTGGTCACGGAGCGCGAGCTTGCCGTGGAGTCGCCCAAAGCCCTCCGCGGGGCTGCCTCGGTAGTGCGCAGGGGACGAACATCGAATAGCAGCAGTGTTAGGACCACGTGAGAGGAGGACATTGTACGCTGGTGGCTATCTACAATACGAAGAATGTTCCAGTGATCTGCTGGTCGAGGCCAACTCGTGGACTGTCATGGATGTCAGCGGGAGGAATCCTGGTCTTTGACTCGCTTCTCCATGCCTTCCCTCAGGATCGCCACCTGCTTCTTGATCTCGACCCACAAGACCAATCCGTCCAAGCCATCGTCGACTCGGTTACTCCGGCCCAGTCACCCTCGAGATCTTCATCTGCCGCCCACCGCGCCACCAGTCCATCCGAATCTCGGGCATTGACGACGAGTGCCACCACGAAGGCCTCCTGGATGTACGCGAAGCTGAAACCGTCCGTGATGCCAGCAGTGGCCGGGCAGAGCTTGTCGGGAAATTCGACGTCCTTGTTGTCGGTCAGCTTGCGTTACCAGAGCCGGCAGTACGCGATGCGCTGCTCCATGTCGGGAACCGGAAAGTAGTACTTTCTGTCGAACCGCGAGTGCCGTTTCTGCAGCCGTGTCAGTGTTCCGGCCTCTGAGACGAGATGGCACTCACCGCAATACCCGGGTCCAAGGCGTGCTGCAGTCTGGCATTCTGGTTCGATGGAAAGATGAACGTACTGTGTACACAAGTCTGTCTAGTGGGGGGTCGCGAGGGAACGGAGAGAACCCAGCCGCAGGCTTCCAGGGCCGGATGAGTCTGTCACCCCTCTGATATTATTGGTTGAGAACGCACGACCGCAGTGCCCAGGTTACGTCCGCTCGCCGCTCCCAGTTCAGTTTCGTCTCTCCCAGGCTACCGATTATTCGTACAGCCAGAGCAACCAAGATTCGTGGGCATCAGACCCAAAGCCCCTTGCAAAAACCTCCGCCTTTCGCTGGCTAGTTACAGCCTTCGGCCTTTTGCCCGGCCTCGCATATCTCTAGCTGGTGTTGCAAAGTTCGCAACTGAGACTTCAGACATGTGATGTAGTGGACAGAGAACTCAACGTTCCCGGCCTTGGATGAGGTGGTCTGTACTCCCTGAATCTTCGTTGCGGCAGAAGACGAGGTCTCGGCTCCGGGTTCCACGGCGGAATCGCTGCAGCACGGCTCCGACGTGCTCTTGATCAACTCCTCCACGGCGCCTTTCAGTCGATCCCGCCGCACCTTCTCGGCAGTCTTTTGCGTGGCCTTTTTCACGCGCGAGGCCTCGGCTACTGTCGTTCGGTGAGTTTGAAGCAGATGGGATTTGCATGCTCGTACTTCTACTGTACTTACCTGCAATTTCTATCGTGGATGGCAGATTGCGTGCCGCCTTTGACAGTATCGGCCGGGCGCTGGTCTGCCTAGGTCCAGTTGACCTGACAGCGCTGGTGGACGACTGTCTCTTGTCGTGAGAAGGGCGCGGTGGCGGAGATTTGTCAGACGACCGACCGGGCGGCGGGGAATGACCACCAAGATCCATGATCTCCGAGATTTTGACTCTTGAACCCAAACTTTGGGTAAGTATCCTTGCGTCAGCTTTGATGCTCGCTCGTCCCCGCCAGCCAAAGGCGGGACAAGCTGGGATTTTGTTCGTAAGATACGATCGTGTTGGGGCTCCGAAGAGGATTTATATTTTGGCCACTGAGTCTGCCAAGGGACCAATGTTGTCGACACTCGACAAGACCAGGTATATTTATTCTCCTTCCTCCTAGGTATGGTACCCAAGGTAACCGCCGTGTTGGCCCTGCAGTGGGTGGGCCGGATATTGTCTCCGGACTTGATCCTCACCTGCAGCCGTTGATGGATGTGGCACGTGGATCCACGTCGAAAGCAACCTGGGCCGGGCTCCGGAGGCAGGTCAGGGACTTCCAGCCGCGGCCACCCCGGCCCCGCTGCCAAGTCAATATTTACCTGCCTATTCTCCACAGATGAGGTCCAACCGCGCATATGGGAGACGAGCTAGGCATGGCCCGAGAGCCTGAGGCGTGAATAGGTACCATGTCGTTCTTGCTGCCTAACGACGTACATGGCTCGCCGCACTGGAAGGAGCATTTTCCTTGACGGATGCCGCGAGAATACCTATGTACAACAGCGAGCCCAGGTTTACACAGTAAAGAGGGCCAGTATTGACTACCTAGCTACTTTAACCTTATGTCACGCCCACGCTGTGATTCGTACACCGGCTGGTGTTTTGTGCGTCGAGACGAGACGCCACCGGGGTCCCGGGAACGCACCCGCAGCGAAAACCAAGCACTCTTGTGCATGACCGTCGACGGGACATGACGCCGACGGGACAGCCGTCGAATGACACATCAGCTTTGGCCCAGAACGGGGGAAACAGCAAGTTACCTAGCAACTGGGACTCGGTCAGTTCAGACTCACAGTCTAGGCGCTGGAACCCGCTATCCCTTGAATCCTGCCTCCACCGGCCCCTGAATCCCACACACCGCCATGCCACTGTCAGACCAGCACGGGTCCGCTTCTCCATGATTAACAATGGCCAGCGAAAAGAACAGCAAGGAGACGTCGCCGTAGCACTCAACATCTTCGAGTGCAATCCATGGATGCCTGTGTGTGGAACCCCTCCCACCCTGGTTATCGACGTCTAGGAGACTCTCTGGAGGTAGAGTTGTCACGCTACAATTCAGCTACGCAGAGGTACTCTTTCAGGGTCGGTCTGGGGCTACAACCTGTTAACCTATGCGCGCCTGTTAACGGACCCTCAGGATTGCAGTCTGCGAACATACGTACGTTTGCGTACCTACCTACGTACGGTACCTATACAGCTGGGAATAGGACAAGTTAGACATTACACCCACGACACGGTCATCCTCGGGCAATCTGACGATGCTGAGAGCCAAGAACAAGGTAGTGTAGAGTGCTTGCTTGCCATGGCATACTTCCCGCTAATGTGCCCCAGGGGCCTAGTTCCTCAGCGTCACCTACGGCGCGTCTCTCGACTCCATCAAGCGGGACGAAGGCAAGGACGGGTTGGGGAGTCTGTATACCGTAGCTTCTCATTTTCCTTTGTCATCCCGTCCGTGTTCGATTAGGTACCCTATCCACGTAGGAGCAAGCCATTGTTACCATGCTACACGCTACCGCCCTCCTTTGACACAGCGAAGCCGGGACCGATCCCCCGAACCACTGCCGCCAGCGCGTTTGCGGGTGTCTGCCGACAAGTGTGCCTTGGAACTCCCGCTTCCGGTGCTGTGGACTTCCCGCCACACCAGAGCACACTATATAATACTCGGGCAGGTGTCGAGTCCTTGCTGAGGCCCGGTTGCCCTGTTAGCATAGGTGACGTGGGTTCCTTTGGATGCTGCTTTTCTGGCCCTACTAGCATGGACATCTCCCAGCCAACATCGCCGGGCCAGCCCCTCCATGTTTATGAGGCATGGCAGCGGCTGTTTGGTATTGCCCCCTGATATAATGGTAATCCACAGTGCCCTCGGGCGTCGACATCATTGTGAACGGAAACATTGGAGACTTAGAGTGGATATCACACGTAGGGACCTTGTATCGGTATTGTACTCTGGTTTGATACATGCGAATTCATTACCCCTTCTACATGCGTCCACAGTGTTTTTTTCCTGACTTTCTCTGCATGTTGAATAACATACTCAGGTGCACAGACTGTCAGAGTACCCAAAGCCCATCTCGAAGGCCTAGCTCAGCAGGAATCATCCAGGCAGTCAGACCAGCATTTGCCACAGTACCCCCAAGATGCTCTCCAAAGGCCGCAACAGAAGAGATGCGAGCAGCTGCAGTGTATCATCATGATCAGTGTCAAATGTCCGAGCCTGAACCGTGGTGCCGCGCATACCAGCGACCCCAGTTGAGGTGTGCCTTCTCAGCCTCTGGCACGGCTTGAACCGGGCAGGCTTCTTGTTGGTAGACCATCTTTGAAGAGAGTCATGAATGGTTACCACCGATCGGAAGGTTATGCTCGAGGGTCACATACGTACCTTTTGCTGACGGTCACGGTAATCCTGCGACATGGTAGGATGGTGGGATGCTCTACTTGGCCAAACAGAAAAAGGTAAACACAGGGAAACTGATATTATGGTGCAACCCGTCACTGGGCAGTGGCGAGAGCCGGGATCGGGTTTAAGAAGTATCACTCTAAACCACACTATTATGCTACATGGTGGTAGCAATAGGTTGTCAGCCGGTTAGTAACGTCAGGCGAGTGACTCAAGTCCCAGGTTGTCGGCTTCAAGGGACTGATGCATCCTATTCATGCGCCACGCCGATGGAGAGCCTCGCTTGCTGGGGGAATCGGGGGTGCTCCCGGGCGTATGGTAGGGTCCTCTGCGGCTCCTTTGTCGAAGGGCTAGTCTGTTAGTGTCGTGGTGCGGGGGCTCAAATGACGGCGCACTCAGCACGCGGAGCAATGTACCGTCCTTATTCGGCTCTCGTATGGCTCGTTGCCCGCCATGTGCCTATGGACGGACGATACACTGCTTGTTTCACCATGGTTCCCCGCGACTGATCCATTCGGCGCCCACCGCTTCCCAGCCCGGGGACCAATCACGTAAACCGAGTGACATGCAGCGTAACACCGACCAATTTCTCCACTGCTCCAGGAAACTAGAAGTCAAGAACGGAATGGCGGCTGAACCACCTGCTCGACCGCTTCCTGCCGGCCGTGTGAATTCTCTACTCGTCATTACGTACCTAGGTACCTACCTATGCTTGGTGTCCTGGGGAAACCCAACTCTGGGGTCGGGCTGATTTTGCCCGACGTACAACACAGTACCTACCTAGGTACCTAGCTCGGCGCCGCGGCCAATGAGAGCATGTTGACATTCTCCAGTCCCACTTCGCGTTTCTTTTCCCCAACACCAATCGCCTTTGCGCGAAAGATCTGGCGAATTGGAAAATGTTACCCCCATCAGGGCGGCGGTGCCGGTCGCGGACGTCGAGAGAGCGCAATGCAGCCTCCCGCTTGACGCGCCCTGGTCCCGGCTGATGGAGCCCGCCTAAACCTCACAGAAAACCAGCACGCCAATCACCGAGCATGCGAGACTCGGCCCGGGAGGGACTGGCCTGGGACGACAACGGCCTGGGCCCGGAGCCGCGATGGACGCGCGATCCCGACGTCCGGGCCGTCCGGCGCGTTTGTCAGCGCCACCTGGGCATCGCCGAGGACGCGAGCGACGACAGGCTGGATGTCCTCTTGCACGCCGATGGCGCCTTCAACAAGCTCTACCGGGCCCGCTCTCCCCAAGGCCATTTCATGATGCGCGTGTCGCTGCCCGTCGATCCTCGCCACAAGACGCTCGGCGAGGCCGCGACGCTGGAGCTGGTTCGCCGCACGACCGACATCCCCGTGCCGGATGTTGTGGCCTTTGACGCGTCCCGGGCCAACGAGATCGGCTACGAGTGGCTGTTGATGAGCACGGTCCCGGGCACGCCAGTGTATTACCGCTGGCGGAAGATGTCGATGGCTCAAAAGGAGACTCTGACGGCCCGCGTGGCCGACTTTCACGCCCAGCTGCTCCGCTGCGGACGCTCAGGCGAGGGATTCCGAGGCATCGGTACGCTGGGGACCGGCCTCGGCGCCGAGAACGCGGCTCCCGAACCTGGGCCGATAGTGTCGAGCTTTCTCTTCACCGGCCAGCGTTATCACTTTCCGATCCCCCGCGGCCCGTTCAGCTCGAGCCACGACTGGCTGCGTGCTCAGCTCAACGTCATCCTCAGGGAGCACACGACGGCGCTGGCTGAGGCCAAGAACGACGACGACCGCGAGTACGCCGAGACGGCCCTCCGTGTGGCCCGGAAGCTGCTGCGCATCCTGCACAAAGTCTTCCCGGCCATCGTGCACCCACCCGAGCGCACCGTCGTCTGGCACGACGATCTCTCGCTCCGGCACATCATGGTCGACAGCAACGGAACCGTTACGGGGGTCATCGGATGGTAAGCGCTACTTGCATGTCACGGAGCCGACAGCTAACAGACCGCAGGGAATGTGCCTCGGCCTTGCCGCGGTGGGTGGCGTCCCAGGTGCCCGAGTTCCTGCGGGGTGCAGTGAGGGAAGCGAAGCCGGACCGCGACCGCTACACGGACGTCGACAAGGGCGACGCCTCGGGCAGCGACGACCTCGACGACAGCCTCGACAACGAGGGCAAGACGGAGCTCTACTGGATCCACCTCATGGAGTACGAGCAGACGCAGCTTCGCAAGCTGTACGCGGCACGCATGTGGCAGCTCCGGCCGGAGTGGGACGTCGAGGTCGACGAGGGCGCGCTGAAGGTCGACTTTCTCGGCGCCGTGTCACGATGCGGCTCCGGCTTCTATCTCCGGCGCATTGAACAGTGGGTGGACGCTGTCGAGCGGAAGGAGTACCTCCCGCTGATGGAGGTTCTCCGAGTTGGCATTCCGAAAGAGAGGGCTACAAAAACAACCGCGAAGCCTGCTGCAGCCCTCACCCTAGTGAGCAGGCTATCCTAGCATAACCTTTCCGTCAAACGCCTCCTTGAAGATCTCATAGTTGCCCTCGTTCCTGCGGTCGTAGACAGCGAACCAAACCTCCCTGAACCAGCCACCCGCAAACTCGGCCTCGCTCAGCACCTGCCAGCACTCGGCAACCTCCTGCGGCGGGTTCTGAAACGCACCACAACCGATCGCCCCGAGGATGAGCATGGCGTGGCCCTTGGTGCCGGCCATGCGCAGACACAGCCGCATCTTGTCCTTGGTCAGCTCCCGGTCTGCAGGGTTGGCAAACACAAAGGGACCCTTGGGAGCTTTCGCCTTGTCCTTGCCCTTCGCATGCGTCGGTTTCTCTTCGGGCACTCTGCTATCCGGATGAGCGCTTGATGCCTCTCCTTCCCCATCCACCGCCTCCCCCTCGGGCTTCACCTCGGGCCGCCGTATGCCCGCCACGCTGAGCACGCTCACAATGGGGAGAAACGCCGGGTCCGTCTCGGGCACCATGAGCTTGTGCCCGTCGCCCGCAGACACGCGGAAGACGACCACGTCGCGCGTGTACAACCCCGTCCTGCGCTGGAGCGGATACAGCGTGCGGTGCAGGGACGCGGCCAGCGTGCTGCGGAAGCACAGGGCCTCCTCCTGCGCGGACGAGCCCTTGAGCCAGCCGCCTCCCGGGTTGCGCTCCGACGCCATGTTGAGCACGGCCACGCGGGGCGCCGTGGCCGGGTTGAGGTGCTGCAGGGCCGCGGCCGTGGACTGGAGGCGGGCGAGGATGTCCGTCGCGATGGTCGCGGTTGGCTTGTCTGGACTCGGTGCGATGCCGACGACGGACGAGGGCATGGCGAGAGCGGCGTCGAACGTGTCTTGGTTGAAGACGCGCGTTTTCGCGGCGCTGAAGCGCGGGCATTTCGCGGCGTCCAGGGGCGGCAGCGTCTCGAGGTCGTGTTTCTCGGATTTTGTCGGGTCCAAGTGCGGGAGTGCCGATGCGATGGTCGGGGTGGTTGTCTGTGTCTCCTTGGCGATGGCAGCGAGCGCCAGCCGGCGCGGGTTCTCGTAATACTTTTTTCTCCACATGGTCTCTCAGTGACTTGGCCGTTGTCGCCAGTGGTGTTTCTCTGGTTGCTGCAGGGTGACTTTGAATAGGTAGATTCGAATAATCGGAATTGTAACTTGAAGGCCGAGTTCGTCGGCCGGTGTGTCATCGGATTTTGGGAGGCACTGCTGGCTGACGGCGTGCCCAACACGGCTAGAGGACTCACTGCAGCACTCCAAGGCTCAAAGCTTCTAGGGTGTCATGCTGCGGTGACGGCCAAGAGCTCACGAACCCTAACCCTCCCGTCCATCACGACCGCGCTGTGGCGGTTGACGTTGCAGGACAGTGGAGTTGACGACGTCAAGCGTTTGTTGAATGGAGAACCGGAGTTTGTCGTCCCCAGCCGTCTATTCATGCTAAATGCCACCCTGTTCCTAGAACCTTTTACCTTTTGTTTCAAAAGAGGGGTTTCAACTTCATCTCGACCTGCTGCGCTTGATACAACCCAACGACCCTCCCACAATCCAATTGACACGCTCCTTCGTTGCAGGAAAGTGCTCGTGACACTCCCGACGCACGAAATGCCGGTCTACTGCATCACGGGCACGAACCGGGGCCTCGGGCTCGAGTTCGTCCGCCAGCTCGCTCAGTCCCCCGACAACACCATCGTCGCCGCGACACGCTCCCTCTCATCCGACCTCGGCGACCTTCACGCTGTCGCCTCTCCCTCGACGCACATTCTCGAGTGCGACACCAGCAGCGTCGCCTCGATCCACGCCTTCGTCAAGGAGGTCAGGCGCACCCTCGGCTACCAAGGGAAGATTGACTTTCTGCTCAACAGCGCCGGCGTCAACCTCGCGTCGTCGCAGAGCTCCCTCTCGCTCGGCCCGGACGACCTGCAGCAAAACATGGCCGTCAACGTCATCGGCCCCGCCAAGACGGTGGAGCTGCTCCTCGACGCCGCCCTGCTGGCCCCGGACATCCGCATCCTCAACATGACGTCGGGCCTGGGAAGCCTGCAGCTCAGCTCCGGGATGAGGCCTCGGAAATGCGCCCCCTACTCCATCTCCAAGGCGGCTCTGAACATGCTCACGGTGCACCAGAGCGAGGATCTGCGGCCGCACCTGCCCGGGTCCGTCGTCATCTGCATGGACCCCGGGTGGGTGAAGACGCGGCTGGGCGGGGAGGGGGCCGTGCTCGAGGCGAGCCAGAGCATTGGGGATATGCTGGCGGTGCTGCATGGGTTGAAAACCGAGGACACCGGCGCGTTGTATCACCACACGGGCGAGAAGATTCCTTGGTGATGGAGGAAGAGGACATATTCCATTTTGGATACTTCTGCAACTAAGACGCACAGCGCTCAGCTTTGTTCGCTAACCTTGAAGAGACAGGAGCTGTGTGAGCACATGCAGGAAGAGTGTCGTGCAGAGCGTGGACAGAAGCGCGACGAGGACGAGGTGCCAGGCGGTGAACCTCTGGTCGTCGCGGTAGGCTCGCGGCGCCATGGGACCGACCATCTTCTCGATGGGGGCAATGCCGGCCTCCCTGCCCGTCGAGCATCCGATTTGCATGCCCGGCAGACCGTCGACGCTGTATGCGTTCTTCCAAGCCCAGTACCTGAACGGCCGTGAGTGCATATGCCGAGAGTCTGTGGAGGGCAGACGCACCTTTCCATCTTCTCCTCCTCCTTTCCCTGCCGATATTTCGCTTCCCGCTTCGCAAAGACCTCGTTCAGCGTGGATCGGAAGCTCTTGAATTCGTAAAACGGGACAGAGAAACCGCACGAGCTCGCAACCTGGTGGATCCTGACGATGATGATGGACCTGGAGCTCGGGATGACCTCGACGTCGTGCTTCTTGACGAAGTCGTCGAACTGTTGCGTCCCCCGCTCAAGGACTGAGCCGTGACCAAACAGCCGGACGATGCGAGGCGAGCCCTCGAACTCGTTGAACATGACGGTGATGCGGCCGTTGCCCGGCTCATAGAGATGCGAAATGGTCTCGTTGCCGCTGCCGGTGAGGTCCATGTACCAAAAGGTCCTGTCGTCCAGGAGCCCAAAGTACGGGCCGCCCTTGGGCGACACGTTGACATGGCCGGATGCCGCGAGCGGCGAGGTGGCAACCCAGAACACCTTTTGTTCCAGAATCCATTTCATCAGGTAGTCGGGGATCGTCTCGAAGAACTTGCCCATTGTGCGAGTGCGGTAGCAAGCGTTGTTTCAGTTGTCGAGGTGGAAGTTGAAGCCTGCAGATTGGAGTCAAGGGTGCGTCGGCGACATCGGCGCTGTTTCGCGTTCATCAACGCGGGGGGCGAAGTAAGCGCGGAGAATCAAATGAGCCGGCCGTGATTCAGGTGACACCGCGGCAGACAACGGTTGAGAGACTCGGAGACAGTTGCACATACGGCGTCGAATGGAGAAAAGTCTTGGAATCGACTTGACCGTTCGAGTGAACAAAGCTGTCACTGTGTCGGAAACTTTTAGGCACTGGCGTCTTGGTCAACCCTAACCCGCAGCCACTGTTTTGGACGGGAGGCTTGGCGCTCGGCTTATTCTGCCCGGCCGGTTGCGCAGAACTGAACTCCGGTCGGCTGAACAGTCAACTCTCATCGGTTTCACCAGAAATGCCGTCTCGATGCCAACAATCCAGTTTCTCACCTTGACGCTTCTGTTTTCAACACATTCTTATTCAGTACCTAGTTGCTGGATCCGCTGACTCCAATGCCGACTCCGCCCCGAGACGCGGCGGCACGCGGTCTTGGCCCAAATCGCGACGACGCTCGCATAGACACGACGTCTGCCTCGCCGCTGACCCAACCAGGATCCATGCAGCGCGCCGAGGATGGCATGGCTAGCATGGTCAAAAACTTTTCCCGTCTCCTTCACCGGGACTCCGGCGGCGCGAAGGCCATCATGTTGCGCGAAGAGGGAAGGGACAGCGACAGTCCCGGCGATGAAGAGGTGCCGTCATCCGTCGCGTCGCAAAGTCCCATCCCAGAAGAAGAGACCAACCATGCTCGATTGGAGATGATCGATTGCATCATGAAGAGCTTCTGCGCCTCGCTCGACTCCAAGATCGCCGTAGTCGCCGAGACAAAAACAAGCCCTATCCTCAAGGAGCAACGCAAACCCGAAGGTGGCGCTGCTGAGCCTGAAGATCGTAAATCGAAGCCGGCCCGCAAGAGAGCGAAATGGAGATTGCCCTCTCTGATGTCAAAGAAAGCCGCCCCGGAACCTGAATCTGTCACCTCACCCCCGCCGCCCACTGCTCCAGGTTCCAGCATCGCACCGCCCGGAAGACCCGCCGCGCCTGTCCCAGCTTTAGCCGCAGCAGCACCCCCGATGCTGCTCCAGGCCAGCGCGCCAACCCCCCTGCCTCCTGCGCCCCTTCACCGGTCATTCATCCAAGACCAGCCGTTCCTCCGACTAGGTACGTCTGCTCCAGCCCTGCCACCGCCTCCACCGGCAGCCGCGCATGGACGCGCGGGCGATCAGCACTTCGAATCGAGGGACAGCGCCGCTCAGCCCTTTGCTGTCCGTGCACAGGGGACTTCCGGAGCAGTGGCTGGCGCTGTCAATGCCGAACCCGTTCCCGACCAGCCCCCGGTACGGCGAGCCAGGCGATTCGGTGCTCGCGTATTGTCACGGGGCAAAGGTCGCACTAAGCTAGAGATCGCGCTCACAGGTGGTGTCTCTTTTGAGGCGGATACTCCGGGTCCGTCGTCAAGCAGTGCTCTGCAGCGACGGCAAACAAGTCATTCGGCCAAAGGAACCCGCGTGGAGCCTGCCGACGAGTCTGACGGCTTCGAAGAGGCCGGTTCCATTCCACACCTTGAGAGCACTGCACGCAACTCGACCCTGAGCCATGCTCCGTCTCTGAACCTGCTGATACAGGCGGACACCTTGGGGGATGCCCAGTCGCACGTTTTCAGCAGCGAGCTACACCAACCTCTCCCAAGGCCGTCGGATGCCGTCTTTGGTCAAGACTTGTTTCAGTCGGCAGAGTACCATGTCGCCCAGCCGACGCCGCTGTCACAGGAGGCATTTGGAGAGCAGGCAGTGGCGTTCCAAACGACGAGAGCGGCCAAGTCCGAAGAAATCGGGCGGGACACCGCCGTCTTGGAGGATGCAGACGGCGACGGCAGGCGCAAAAAGACCAAACAAAGCCCACCAAACGCCACGATCCCAGAGGCAATCGTCGGCAGGAAATTTGCCTGCCCCTACTTCAAGAGGAACCCGAGAAAGTATCGGACCTGGACTTCGTGCCCGGGCCCGGGATGGGACGAGGTGCATCGGGTCAAGTACGTCTGACCAGCTGCTTCTTGACTCTGACACTGACGCGACCCGCAGAACTCACCTGTACAGGCGGCACGCCCTTCCCATCCAATGTCCCCGATGCTGGGGCGTGTTCAAGACGGACGGCCAGCTCCAGACACACCTGCAGCAAGACCCGCCGTGCGCCGTCCAGGGCAACCGGATGCTGCAGGAAGGCTTCACCAAGGACCAGGAAAAAAGACTCCGCAGCCGAAAGAAGACGCATGCGGACATGACCGACGACGACAAGTGGGCCGAAATCTACAAGATCCTCTTCCCGGACGACGACCCGAGCGCCCTTCCATCGCCATGTGAGTTGTTGTGTTCTAATAACCGACGGCCAAACCGCTGACATGGCACAGACTACAGCGATTCCGACGGCGACGGCTCCAGGCGTGAGCTGCATGGCTCGGGAGAGCTCGAGGACTACGCCACCTTTATCCGCCGAGAGATGCCCACGCTTGTGCGACGAGAGCTCGAGACCCTGTTCCGCGACGAGTTCCAGGACGTGGAGGAGCGCATACGCCCTCGCATTGCCGACATTGTGCTGAACCTGCAGCCGCGGCTGCTTGGCCTCTACAAACAGTCGCAGATGCCCCTGAGCGAGTACGGTTCCGAGCACCATGAGCAAGGAGGTAGCACGCCTATTTACACACCGCTCCTGTCGCAAAACACGGATTCGGCAACCGGGACAGTGTCTGATTCCACTCCAGACACATTGTTCGGCGCCGGGGAGCTGGACTTTGGCGACGGTGGCCTAAACACCAACTGGGACGCTTTTTATCCAGACAATCAGACGAACGCGCAAGCGGGGGTTGGCTCTGGTCTGGACTGGGAACACGAGTTTGACAGCTTGCTGAATCCTCTGTTCTTCCTGCAGGCCCCTGTGCAGAGTGGTGATTTTGGCCAAGTTCCGACGGCACAGGGGTAACTCGGGCGAAGACATACCTTACCTTGGGGCATACTAGGACTCGGCGACAGTTGGGAAGCCGTGATGCTGGCAAGTCCCAAGACTCACGGTCTCCTATCCGCTTCATTCACCTCTCCAACTGTTTCGAGGACAGCCGGTTCGTCCAAGCACTGGTCATCTATGCATCCGGGCTTCCCAGCAATTCATGGTCAGGAGGTGTCTTGTGGCGGGTTCCTGTCCTCATCCAGGAGTTCGAGTCGGCGAGCGCGTCGTGGGACTCGGGCATGAACGCCCGGTTCTTGTTTCACGCGGCCGCTCGTCTGTCATGGCTAGGGCGTCGCGGCATCTCAATTCTCTCTCAGACTCTTGATTTCCCTCATAGTCCTCACCCTCGAAGTCGGTTTCTGGCCGTGGCAGAGCGAACAAGCACGTCAAAGGTCTCTCAGGGACTGCCTGCGAGTTTTGATGGGTGTCTCGGGGACGTTTCGAAGGCTACATCTTTGGTGGTTCAGAACAGCCACTCAGCAGGAGTTGAGGGGACAAACCCGGCTGAAGACATGCCGCCCACGAGGATCTCTCTGCCCGGCTCATCACCGTGGTAAGCAACCGCGTCTGCCCCCAAGAACCTGGAATATGACTAATCGCTCAGCAGGCGTGAGCAGAAGACGGTTCCATCCAAGCGCATCGCCGGAACACATCGGCTGGCACGAGTTTGATCCTCTGCACTGGCCCACATCAGCTGGTCAATGGTCATATTTTGCCGCGATCGCTCGGGACAGCAAGCGTGCCATAGCCTCAGCGAACGGCCTGGGATGTGGACTTCATGGGCAACCACGACAATGCTGGAGTCAGGTTTGAGGATCGCCTCGTATGCCGCGTCATATTTTGCCCAGTCCCGGAAGCCGAGACGACGAGAAGCCTGCCGCAAAATTTCGACAAAGGCGGGAAGGACGGAGTGACGGCCAAGAGGAATCGAAGAACCCTGGAGACAGACTCGTTCTATTGACTTGGCACCAGTCATCAAGATATCGAGTCCAGAGCGAGGTCCTTGGAGATCCAGGTGACATGTCATTGCCACAGATGTGTGGACATGATGCACTTCGCACATCGTGTCCTTCATGGGTGGCTTCATGTCCCTTGTATGCTCCTTTGAGTTGACTGGAAATGTCTCATTGTCGAGTCGTCCCGATCAGCGACTGTGCTCGGCGGCGAGCGTATGCGCACAACCGCCCTCATCTGAACAAACTTCGAACAGGGAGCAACCCCACAGGTGAGTAACGTAATCGGACACCTTCAGAACCGGGACACCTTCAGAACCATTTCTCCGCCCCGCAACTCACCCACATCGACTTCAGATGGACCCAACAGTACCGGCACGTCGGCAAAATGTCCAGGCCTTTGCGGCACGACGACCGACTCCAATTAGCGATCGAAGCGCTAGATTCGAACCAGATTCCAAGTATCCGGAAGGTTGCAGCGGTCTTTGACGTGCCATATGCAACCTTAAGAGGACGCGTTGTAGGACGCGTCTCCCGTCAACAATCCCAGATTCCCTCGAAAGCTCCAACCAACTGAAGAAGCTGCGCTGATTCAAAGGATTGAGTCGATGGACGACCGGGGTATGTCCCCAACGATCGGCTATATCCGACAGATGGCCGACCTTCTCCGCGAACGTGGAAGCCTAGTCATGCTCGACGCGTCGGTTACAGCAACAGCCGATGAGAACAATACGGTGGGAGAGAAATGGGTCCGCCGATTCCTTGACCGACAACCTGGCTTGAAGTCGAGGTACTCACGCAAGTACGATTATCAACGAGCTTTATGCGGGGACCCTGAGATTGTCTCGGCATGGTTTCGACGGGTACAAAAAACCATCGAGTCGAACGGCATCCTTGATTGTGATATCTACAATTTTTACGAGACTGGGTTTCAAATGGGAGTGGCTAGGACAGCAAAGGTGGTAACTCGATCTGACAGGCGAAATTGACCTGTTGTTGTACAACCTGGGAACCGGGAGTGGTCAACTGTCATCGAGTGCATCAACGCGCTTGGCTGGGCTCTCGACCCCATGATCATCTTTGAAGGGAAGGTTCACATCTCAACCTGGTACGAGGACTCGCCATTACCGCCTACTTGGAGGATTGCAGTTAGTGAGAATGGGTGGACAACCGACGAGCTTACCTTCGAATGGCTTCGGGAAGTCTTCGAGCCGCAAACTCGAGGCCGAACAGTTGGCCGGTACCGCCTCCTGATTCTCGATGGCCATGGAAGCCATATGACACCGGCGTTTGACAGATTCTGCAAGGAGAATTCGATTCTCATTGAGTGTATGCCACCGCATTCCTCGCACCTTCATCAAGCCCTCGATGTCAGTTGCTTCTCGGTCCTCAAGCGGATATACGGCGACCTGGTCAAAGCGAAGATGACACTCGGCATTCACCACATCGACAAACCAATCTTTCTTGAACTCTTTCTCGAGGCCCATAGGAAGACTTTCAGCTCGAAAAACATCAAAAGTGGCTTTGCGGCAATAGGGCTTGTTCCCTTCAACCCGAATCGAGTACTTGCTCGACTTTAAGTCAAAGTACGAACACCGAGCCCCGTCCCCGCCCGCGACCAACCAAGCTCGACGACGCTCCCTCTCAAGACTCCATCGAATTACATTGAGCTCGACCATCTCCAAAGGCAGCGTGAAAACAGGCCAAGCCCAACGGATAGGGCGATCCAAAAGATCATCAAAGGGTGCAAGATGGCGATGCATAACGCTGTTTTCTTATATGATGAGAACTCGCGGCTCCGAGCTGAAAACACCCGACAAAAGCGAAAGCGTGCACAGCGTCGAGCCTTCCTCCAAACTGCGGGATCCATGGCGATTGGACAAGGAATATCTAGCACTGTGGCGCGCCAGGATGCCCAGTGCAGCCAGGAATGTCGTCCGGAGACTGAAGGAGTGGAGGCCGCCGTTGCTGAGGTGACCATGCCCACAGCAGGAAAACGTGCACCAGCAAAGTGCAGTGTCTGTGGTTCAACTAAACACAATGCTAGGATATGCCCCTGTAAATAACAACTCGAATGATATACATTATAGCTCGATTAGATGCTTCTGTGTGTTTTGACGTGTGAGAGAACTCTGCGGTGGTGGGGTGCGGGGCGGAAAGTGGTTCTGAAGGTGTCCCGGTTCTGAAGGTGTCCGATTACGTTAACAAATACTCTTGATTCATTCATGAGCTTCATCGACACGTAGGTTGAGAGAGAATCATGGGAACGAGGCTAGTATAATTACTGCCAGCGCTGTGGCCGAGTTCCCTAAAGTACTAGCCGAACGCCTCCCGACAATGCCGAGAGCTAAAACAGCCCAAAGCAGTTGGCGTAGTAGGTTACGGTGGCGCTCCAGTCCGAGAAGACGCCCAGCACGCCCACATCCTGCGCCAGCACGTGCAGCAGGTTGTAGACGTCGCCCTCGTTATTGGTGACGCTGGCGATGCTGCTGTAGTAGTAGCCGCCGCCCGAGCCGTCGCCCAGCCAGCCGCTGCGCTCTAAGCTCCACGTGATGATCTTCAGGCCGACCTTTTTCGCAGTGACGGCGTACTCGCTGGGCACAATCTTGCCGTTGTCGACCGTGACGAGGTACGGCAGGGGCGGCGCGACGATCTGGACGCCCGCCTTGGCGTAGGCCGCGAGATTGGCCACGGCCTGCGGCATGGACCCCGGCTGGTTGGCGCTCTCGTCCAGCAGGACGGCCTGCTTGCCGAACTTGGGCTCCGCCTTGATCCAGTACAGCACGTCGTCGTACAGAAACGACTGCAGCCACACGCGCTCGGGCTTGATGCCGGCCGACCTGAACTCGTCGACCAGCTGCTGCGCGAACCTGGCCTGCGTGTAGTCGCTGCCGGCGGGGAACGGCATGGGCACCTCGGGCGTCTTGAGCTCGGCGGTGAGCTTGAGGCCCAGGCTGTCGACGAGGTCGATGTACTCGCGCACCGTGAGCACGCGCTCGCACGTCTTGGCGTACAGGTCGGTCCGGTACAGGGGCGTGCCCGTGAGGAACTGGGCGGGCGTGATCGCGGCCGGGTTGGAGGCGTCCATCTTGGCGCAGAGCGTTTTGATCTCGTCGAGCGAAAAGTCCGACGTGCAGCACTTGGCCGTGGCCGCGGACCCGTTGGCGGCGGGCTTGAAGGGCACCGTGCACTTGGCGTTGAGCTCGGGCACGGCGACGACGTTGGTCGTCGTGTGGAGGTCGCACTGGGCGTGGCGACACACGAGCTGCTGGTCCTTGGTGAAGGTGACGTCGCATTCCTGGATGCCGGCGCCCATTCGCGTCTGCAGAGTCAGAACGAGACCTATTACGGTGTGGAGGGGGGTGCTCACTCCGGCCATGATGGACCCCTTTGTGTGCTCGGGGAACTGCAGCGTGCCGCCGCCGCGATGCGAGATGCTCCAGTCGCTGCGCTTCATCTCCTTTTCCGAGCATGACGCCAGCTTCGTTTTGAGCGGGCCCTCGTCCATGTTGTCGACGAGCCAGTACGGGCGAGGACCGAGGGAGATCTCCTTGACGCGCTTGACACCCTTGCCGTGGCCATGGCCGTCGTGGGGCGCCGCAAGTCCCGGGAGAACGAGCACCGTCCAGGCGAGGAACCGTAGGGTCGCCATTGCGGAGGTTGCATGCGGAGAGTGTCGCTCGAGTGTCGTGGTCAGCAGTCGAGGGCGACCTTATATCTAGAGGGTCGGGTCAGAGCACGTGCGATCCTTGGATGCCGGCCCGGGGTACCTGCATTTGCAACTCCCGGCTCAGCCCTGCCCTCTCCGCATCATCTCTCCGTGTCACTTTCTCGTTCCCTTCAACACGTGGCGGCAATGCTTCTCACTTTCCTATATAGGATGTCGCCAAGAGCGTCCTTCGAGTGGAACAAGCTTGCGTGTGCTTTGGTTCGACTTTCTGATTGGTAGATAATCTCGTCTACGAGGATCGGATGTCCAACGGTTTAACTATCCGCTCGGTGTCCAAATCGTCATCAACATCGCGAAAGCCACAGCCTCATGTTGTAGTAGCCCTGTCCCTGAGGTCATGGCTGGATGAGTGTCATCACCCACATTTTCCACAGTCTTGGCCCGAACACATTTCACATCTTCATTGTCAGTACCTTGATACAGCAAGCATTCGAAGACCGATAACTTGAAGTATTCTAGGCCTTGCTGCCTTCTCCCAGAACCATAGGACGCCCTTGTCCCCGTCCCAGCAGCCATGATCCCAGACACAACGAGGCTTAATGAGTTGCAGTCGCCATGTCCTGCTCACGAAAGATGGGTGCTTGGGGTGGTGGTGCCGGAATCAGAGCTCTCTGAGCCATGGCACGGGTCAGCAGGCTGCAAATCGATTCCATGTTACGCTAGGACCGTTCTCACCGTGGATGAACTGGAATCGGACACCTTTGTGATCTGTCGTGTGGCCGAGCCCCAGTTCCGCAAGGCGTTTGAGGGATCGCGTGATGGCAGGCATGCGCATATTGATGTCTTGGCTGTTGCCTTCCATGGCTTGGGCCCAGAGCGCAACAGTGAGATTTGCTCCTTGGAGGATCCTACCAGGATTGCTGGTGACCATGGTGATGGCGTCGTCGGTTGGAAACTTCTGAGGGAGAACCTGCTCAATGGGTTCGATGCATTCCGCGACCGACATCTTGATGCCTACTGTAAAAAGTGAGAGCGAAGTGGTGAATGGGGAGAGCTGTTGCCTGATTTCTTCAACACTACACCTCATATAGCTTGTCTCATTCCTCATCACTATCGAGTTCTGCTGACTCGAGATTGGGAATCGTTAGCAAGCACACCACCACCACTATCAAGCACACCGCTATTCCCGATTACGCAAAACGCGCGCGGCACACTGCAGCAGTACAACCAGGATTTCCTGACAGCTGTCAGCCACGCCACCGCCACAACTGGATTCTTCCCCAAACACCACATAGCAGTGTTACTGCAACATCATTAATAGAATTAATTGAGTGGAACGTTAACCATCGCTAATAGCTTAATTCTTCTGCGCTTTTGGTGGATTGA
>MU863743.1:0-28465 GCA_033575675.1 Parathielavia hyrcaniae | reverse complement strand
GTCAAGCGAAGGAAACAGTGGAACACTTTCTGCTGCGGTGTGTGAGGTGGACAGCTCTGAGGGAAAACATGCTGAAATGTACAGTGGCAAGACGGGGGAGTCTCTCATTCTATCTGGGAGGGAAAGTGCCATCAGATCCAAAGGAATGGTCGCCAGACTTGAAAGCAGTTCAGGAAACGATCAAATACGCAATGGCGACGGGGAGACTGGATTTGGACGACGAACAAAGACAATGACTGGACCAGTCACACAGTAAGGGGACTCTACTAACACCACACAGCCTCAACTAGCAGATCCCGCTTTGGCTGCTGAAGATGGGACGCTGAACACTTGGAGAACGTAACCTCCAAGAGGATCTGCTAACAATCAGGGCAAGAGGCAAGGTATCAGGAAGCTTTGCGCAAAGGGCAACTCAAAGGGCTTGTGTGAGACCATGGGAGAAGCGGACGAATCGTATGTAGTTAGCGTGCCAAGGCCCTTTAGGCTCAGTGCCTCCGGGCGAAATAAAATCCACCCATCAATCCATGTCATGGTAGATTCGGTAGCGTTAATCCGTACAATCTAGGTTGTGTGCATTTCGATGTTGACAACTTGGGAATCATGAATGTACACTGGCACTCGAAAAATCTTGTGACAGCCGTATAATTACATGTATGAATCGAACCTCACTGCCCCAACGCCTGAAGCACAGAGCAACAAGACCTATCCGGAGGCTACAGGCAGCTGCCCGAGGTGGGATCCCGGCTCTCGATGTTTGCACATGTTCATAAAACAAACCCAAACACCGGCTATAGCAGAAGGAAGCCCAATTCCAATCCCAACCCCAAGCGCAATCATGTCGCTCCTGCTCAGCCCACTTTCACTCCCCTCCCCGCCTGCCGAAGCTGTGGGCATCACCGTCGTCCAAACCGTGATATCAACCGTCTTCTGACCCGTGGGTACTAAGGTAGTTGCAATACAACAGTTAGCGATGGTCATCATCAGAGCCCTCCGCACAGTAATCATATTGATAGTACGAGGAAAGACCCCAGACCAAGGTACCTTATACCCACCTCAAATCTACCCCCGTCTTCACCCCCCCCCACCTACCCACCCACACACTCATCACCACACCCACGACAAAACCACCCCACTTACCCAAGCCACTCCCTCCTCCCGTAGTAATAGTACTCCCGCCCCCCACCGCCGCCGTAGCCGTAGCCGTGGCGTACGTAACCCTCGTAACAGTCGCCGCCGTCGGATCCCCCACCACCGTATCCCCACCAGTCTGTCCCGCCTCCGCAGCCGCGCCGGGGAGGGTATACGAATTCTTGGCGCAATACGAGTTGTACAGCGACAGAAACGTGGTGATGTCCTCCTGGACGTCGCCGTGCGTGCACAGCCTCGAGTTGCACTCGCTCGCGTAGCTCGAGATAGCGGCCGCCTTGTCGACGCGGCACATGCAGTCGTTTGTGTAGGGCCCGGAGCACCCCAGCCGGCCGCCGATCCAGACGTTGGAGGAGCCGTAGAGGCATTCCTTGCCGCACCCGCTGAGGAGGTTGAATTCGGGCTGGTTTTGGAGGGAGAAGGTCGGTGGTGCTTCGGCGGCGACAGGGTGGGAAGGGAGGAGGAGGAAGAGGAGTAGGAGGAGGGGGAGGGGGGACGCCCAGAGGAAGGGCGCGGGGGAGAGGACAGTAGACATGTTGGCGATGCCGCGATGACAATGGTGTAGGAGGGATCGGGACAGGCGCGGACGCGTCGCGGAGGGGAGAAAGGGAGAGATGAAAAGAGGAAATGTTGCGCAGAGATAAGGTCACTATTGAGGCTCTGTGGCTTTTGGTTCTTTCCCTTATCCGGATAACCTTTGAGGCTATGGCTGATTTTGTCCGTCATGAGTGGCTTGCCCTTGGCCCAGCCCAGGCCAGCCGCGTATGTAACTTATCGGAGAACTCCCATACCGTTGAGTGCGGCTGAATAGGCGTCACGGAATGATCCTGTGGCATGGCTAGAGATTAGGCCCGGCATTGAGCTGGCTCTGTTGTTTGGGCGTTTGTTGGCGTGCCACATCTTCGACAGATGGTAATGGACGCCGAGACGGTGGTGTCAGGGTACTTGAGAGTTGAGACCGATCCAGTCGTGCACAGTTATGGTGCCTTGCACTCGCCTCCAGGGGTCTCAATCGAGCTAGGAGTTGTGTGACAGACGAGGGAGACGGGACGCTGGCCAGATAGGATCATCCACCTTAATCCTGCTCTTATAGACACGAGAGAGAGCAGGAGTGGTTGGTGGTTGACGTCCATGGGAACAGCGGAGACAGGGCTGACAGGGACCGGCAGGAGGATGACCAGGGCGACCACTCGGCGGCCAAAGGGGCGCTGGACGGCGAGAACCTCCTTGCCGTATGAGAGATTCGACTATGCTCACAAGAGATACCAGGCTCAAGCAAAACCTCTGCAAAGAACCTCTGGGGTTTGCGTGTTGACGGTTCAACCGAGCGCGTTCGTGGCCAACAACAACATGGGGAAAAGTCCCGAAAAAGGTTCGCGTGAGAGAAGATGCTGGGGAAAGTTCTGGCACAGAACAACCAACTGGTGTAGAATCGTCCTGCGCATGCCATGGAGGTGTTGGCGACGTCTGTGATAACGTGCAAGCTATCGGGGATGGCAGATATCATGAGCCGGTGCAATGAGAGAACTGTCCGAGAGGCGGCAGATCTGCGAGACTCACGATTCTCAGGTCAATCTTGGCACCCGTCAAGCGGGGCCGGCGTCGGGTGAAAGATATCCCGCAGCAAGCTTCAATATCCACCTTCCCGAAACGGCATACAACGTCAACTGGTACGTCAACTTCGACGTACCAACGGCGGGCGCGAAAGCTGCTCTGCCAGCACTCAATTGAGCATCCGGCCTTTGGATTTGTGTCACAACAAATCATCAGCAAGCCCCACGTATGTGACGATGGGAAATCACCAATGTGGGCCAACGGGGCCAGCATTCTCACGCCGACGATCACTCTCGGCGAACCGGGGCCGAACCAGGTGACCGCAGTCCCGCTTGCTCGATCGCAGGATGCCGTATTAACAGCCTCGCTCCCCGACTCCGTGGGCGGTTCAACAAAGAGCAATGGGTCAAGACGTAAACAGGCACTGGGGAGCAACAGGGACAAGACGAAAGAGAAGCATAAGCGTTTGATCGTATAGACCAACTGCCCAAGGAAGGCCGCCTCGTCGTTTGACATGACACATTCAGTTCATTGTTTCTGAACATGAAAGATGGCTCTTACCTGACGCCACTCGATCGCCTACACCAGTTGAACTGCCCAAGGCCGCCTCGTCGTTTGACATGAGACGGTCAGTCAATTGATGCTGAATAAGAAGACTGGCTCTTACCTGACACCATGGTTTGACTTTCTTGTGGAGTGTGGGACGATAGGGTTGGAGAACACGGCGAGTCAACGGCGAAGATGATTCGGCGGGCGGTTGCCGGGTGGTGAGGGGAGTCCGACACCACGTAGTGGTGTCGGCGCTCCCCAGCACCCTTTGTATGCCTCGTCACGCCCCTCATGAGGAGAATGGTGTGAATGAGTTAGAAGGTGGGCGGAAGGTAGAAGGGGGCGTGACAAGGCGATATGGGGGGGCGGGACGGTGGGAGGGTTAAGGACAGACGACAGTTATAACGCCGTCTCTCCTTTGGCCCCCAAGAGGCGCGAACCGGTCGAGAGAGAAAGGATTGTCGGGACAGACGACGCCCATGGCCCCGGGGAGGTCGCTCGGTGGTGCGGGCCACCTAAAATCAGCACAACACGCTGGTGCGTAACAATACAAAACACAGAAAACAAACAGGGGAAAAGAACGAGCGAACCTAAAACCTCAAGCAGACCGCTGTCGAAATTGCGAAATGAGTGACCGGAAGCAATGCTGGGGGCCGAAAAAAGACAAATCGAAACAGCGAGCAACAGACGGAACCAGAAACGAGCAAACCCAAACTCCAAAGCCAAACGCTGCCGGTATGGTGAGAAACGAGAGACAGAAACCGGAGACCGAAAAGACCGAAACGAGAGACCGAAAAGCAACGCTCGGAAACCAAGCCAAAAAAGTCAACCGAAAGCCAACCGAAAACAAACGAGCGACAAAAACAGAAACTTCGCTATGGGGTCGCCGAAAACGAGTGATTATCGAAGTCCTCTCCGCCGTTTGCCGTCGAGCCCTCGCGGGTCGACCGAAGGGAGCCGCTCGGGCAGCTTCGGGGCCTTCGGGGACTTGACCGAGTCGACCCACTCGAGGCATCGGGCACCCCTGGTAAACTGGACCGACATGCCTTGGCCGCCTGTCTTCATTAAGTGGCTCTCGGGCATCCCGAGAGCACGAACAGAAGCATTGCGCCTGGACACGCGGTCCGGGCCGGGCAGGCCGGGGGGCACACTCACCATTGGCCGCAACCACTGAGGGTTGCGGAAGACCGCCGGAGAGCGAGGAGCCGGGCCGAGAAACAGTGGGTTCCGGAACACCGCCGGGGGGACTGGAGCCGAACCTAGCGCCAGCGGGTTGGGGAACACCGCCGGGGGGGCAGGAGCCGAGCCGAGAGCCAGCGGGTTGGGGAACCGGGCACCGCCAACAGCCGGGTCGCCGACCGAGAGGCGGAAAGGGCCAACGAAGTGGGACGCAGATGCCATTTTATTTATTTTGTAAGAAAAGAAGTCCTCACAGAAAACGAGAGTGAAAAAAAAGAATGAGCGCTGGGTAATCGAGAGTCAGTAGGGCATCCAAAGACGGGAGCAGTGGGGGTAGGAAAACACGCGCGAGGAAGGCGCGCTGTGGGGCAGCCTGAAGCAGCGGGGAAGGCCAGAAGCGCAGAAGGGGGAGCGCGTTGGGTTTGAACTTACAGTGACGGAAAGTCGAAGATTGCTGAGTATCTGTAAATGTCAGCGAGAGGCAGTGGTGAACCTGAAGTCCAACCGAAAACGAGAGCGAGTGCATTCGTTGTTGACGACGACGTGCGAAGTCAACAAGAAAAGCGAGAGCGAGTGGAGTGGTGACGCGAAAGTCGGCAGCAGCAACTGATCGCATTAGCACCGCGACGGCAAGTGTCTGGGAAACCATACTCTTTATTTAGCGAGCGTTAAAAGTTCACGAGTATTATTCGAGATCAACAAAAAGTCGATGCGAGCGCGAGAGCAAGACGTTGCAAAAAACTTGTTGTCGTGTTTGTTGATCAGCGATGCAGTCCGTAAACTTTGTGGAAAGAGGAAAGGAAGGTTTGGAAGGGAAGAGGAGGTGAGGACACCTGTTTATACCCGTCCCAGAGGGCCTGGCAGGACGCGCGTCCTGTCGGATTATGACAGTGCGACACGTTGCAGATGACACGATTCCCAAGGGCCAGGGCGCGAAGTGATTCCGAGTGCGAGGAGTTGAGGACGGGACATGCTTGCCAGAGCTGGGGGACAGTGGGGGCTCGTTCCAAGGACTGGGGTCCGCTCACTCTCACCGGCCCAGAACATCGGCCCAGAACGTGTTTACGTGGCCCAAGCCTTGTTTACGTGGCCCAAGACGTTTTGACGCGTCCCAGAACGTATTGACACTGCCCAATCCGTAGCGTGTTGAGTCTGTTGACGCGTTTCAGCACGCATTGACCCGGCCTAAAGCACTCGGTGTGTTTACACAAACCCGTCGAGCCAGCAAGACTCTGCCAGGCACTCATCAACATGGGTGAGTCAGATGCATAGATGACTATTGAGTTGCCCAATGTTGAGGCGGAGATCAGTCTAGAGCCGTAGAAGATGGTGCAAGGGAAGACGAGACGTGACTGTCGTCTCAGAGCTGGTTGGTCAGCTTTTAAGGACTTGGTGATAATTCATTGGCAACCTTCGGTTACGTTGTGTCATGGCTGGACGGGAGTGAGAGTCAAGTTCGATGTCAGACTTGTCAGTGGAGGTTGCATCTGGCATGCAGTCATGCCTAGGGATATTGTGATCATGACGCCGATAGCAAATGAAGGGACTGGTGGTCAATGAAGAAGGGCCAACAAATCCTTCGACTGACCTTTCCTTGGGTATTTTAGGACATTGAAATGGAATAAACAACAGATTTATTTCTGTGGTTTAGGTGAGGTCACGTCCCAATGACCATGAACTTGGAAGCCACGACGCTCTTAGATGTCTGGTAACTACCTTGAGTTGACGCGCCTGGCGACTGCGATGTTCTCGTCCCAACTAGCGTGGTGTTTGGGGCCTTGCACCAACGGGAAGATACTCCTCACTCGTGGGCGTACCGTGCAAATTTTTGTTTGCCAAAGGTGGTTCGAAACCAAATGTTCCAACATTGAAGGAAGGACTGAACATCCAAGCGGATGTTGATGCCTTTGGAATCGGTCCAGCGCTGATGCGACTTTCCTCTGCCTGATGAAGGAACCACAATGTCCACTGGTGCACCTGCTCTCAACATCACCTGGACAAGGTCGTCATCACACACGAGATCCCTCCATTATTGGCTTGCACACTTGGACTGCATCTCTCGTCACGAACAGTTCGACCTTAGTCTCTTGGCTTCTTACTGCTATCTAATTTGATCAAATCCATTTCTGTATCGCGGGTAGCACTTATTAAAAAGTCAGGACTAGTTGAGCGAGAAGACGCGAAGTTGAGGGAAATGGAGGTGCACTTTCGTGACTACCCGGGTAATGTTCCCTTAGCCCTTGAGAAGGGATTGGTTTGTGCTAGGAAACCGCGGAATTTTTGTCTATGTCCGGCTCGCTCCACCTCATGTCTCCAATGGAACAGTTCTCATCTTGCTTAAGGGCGGGTTCTTTTAATATGAATGATCACCCCAATGTGACGAACGTCCCGAGACCGCTTCAGCTCCGGTCTTGCTATCGGAATAAATCCTCATCGGCTCCTCCAGGGAGCACCTGCAAGAGACTTGAAAAGGCCAGGTGGCCCGGGGGTGACACGAGCTGAACTCGTAGACCGCGACAGCTGATTTTTGTCATCTCGCTGATTCTTCCTTCCTCGTCTGTGCAGCGTTCCCATGAGCTGTCTTCTTGCGTCCATTCGCCAGCCAGTGTAAAAGGTTGGACTCTGCATCCTGGAGCATGTTATGTTGCCTGGGACGAGTGTTTCAGCTGCAGTCCATTTCGCAGGTAAGAAGGGTGATCAAGGCCTTTGCAACGCCGAGTCATGTCCGCATGACCGCCTCGACCGTCTGCTAGCCTCCACGTACAAACGCGTGGGCGAAGAATACCATGCAACACAATCGTTGTTGCCAGTTGGCAGGGTGGGGTTCTGGCTAACACTCGGAATTTGGTAAGAAACATTTTCGAATACACACAGCAAAAACAATTCAAGAAGTTGCGGGTGTTGATCTTAAGATCCATAGATTAGATGAGATTAGATCAACGTCGGTCAGCATGCAGATACTTGATCATCAGCTGCTCCTCCACATACGAGTCCATGGTCTCCAGCAGCGCCGCCGCAGCACGGAGCAGCTGGCCCAGTGCCTTCTTCCTCTCGACACGTCCGAGCACGAGGGGTTCGGGGTGGATTTCAAGTTTCGAGTGAGATAAGATAACGTTGAGATGAGTGAGATGAAACGAGATCAGATGGGCTGTGTTTGGACATGACTATCAACAGTTCATCATCACACATTTCGTCTGAACATTTCAGTCCACTGAGACGGTGGCAAAACACTTAATGGCTGTTCTATATTCTACCTACATTGCGCCAGATTTCATTCATCCAGTCAATAAGACCCTCTCGAGACGTTCACAACGTGATACATCCCCCCAATCCTTGCTCTTCAGACCGGCCAGGTCCACGACCATCACCTCGCTGCGATATCAACGCGCAAACCAGCTATCAACAACAAAACCTTTGACCCCACCCACCCCAACCAAATGACACACACCCCCACACTAGGTACACTGCACCCCACCAACAACCACAACTGAGCACAACTTCACAACTTCACAACGCCAAAAAGTCCAACTCCCGATTCCTCACAGCTGGCGACACCGCACCACCACCACCACACCCACCAGAATTCCCACCACCACTCTCCCCATCACCACCACCACCACCGCCACCTCCATTACCTCCAGCAGCAGCAGCCCTCGCCCTAGCCCTCGCCCTGGCCGACCCCACCGCCTCCTCGACGCTCAGCAGCAGCTCATCCAACGTGACAGGCGTCACCGGCGGGACCACCGCCCCGGTACTAGCCGCGCCTCTCCCATCCGCTTCCGGCGAGCCAAGCCCAGTTGCAGTCCCAGCTCCAGTCCCAGCCGATCGAGCAGACGGTGTGGCAGCAGCAGCAACAGCAGCAGCCGGGCTGGTAGTAGTAGCCATAGCTGTAGTAGCAGCTGTAGTAGTAGTGGAAGAAGAGGAAGAGAACCAATCAAGTACCTCAATACCCTCCATCACGCCCCCGTCCCCGTTCCCAACACCGGCCCCAGCACCAACCCCAGCACCAGCACCGGCAGCGTTGGAGGGCAAGGGCGAACAAGAAGAACCCGAAGCGCCCGAACCCGAAGGACCCGACGACGACGAAGCCAACCCCGAAGGATTCAAGTCCAAGTTCATACCCAAGTCCAGGTCCAAGTCGGTTACAGAGCTGGTACATGTAGGATCAGGCCCCAAGCTAAATCCGACGCCGAGCTCCGTCTCAAACGAGAGTACGGCTGGGTCGCGGCAGATGGGTGTGCCGTCGGCTGCGGCATGTGTGAGCTGGCCTTGGATGGGCTGCGGGGGTGGTGGAGATGATGCGTTGTTGGAGGAGTTAAGATCCGTTCGGAAGTTGCTCAGGCTGTCTGGATTGGCGGCGGGTTGGTCCTGAAGGGTGTCCGAGTCGGAGGATACGGCGGCGGGGACGGCGGGCTTTGAGGGCTCGGCGAGCCACTCTTTGATGGTATTGTCGACTGTGGTATCGTCGTCGTCGTCAACCACCGCGGTTGCAGAGGTAGCGGGGGGAGGGTCAAGGGTTGTGGTGGTGATGGGAGGGTCGTGTGAGTTGCATGCGGCACTACTATGTCCGTCGCCGCTCACCAACGACAGATCTCCTGATGCCGTGAAGATGAGATTCGGAAGCGGGGCCTCGGTGTTTTGCCGTGGGCCGTTGGGTGCCCAGTCTTGGCGGGCGGCGCCGTCGCCACTACCGCTGCTGTTGATGAAGTCGATGAACGAGGAGTGGAAGAGGTCGAGGTCAAAGGTCCCTGGCTCGCCGGGATTGTGGTCCAGCGTCATGGGGTTCACGGTGCCCTGGCTCTGGGACGACCCCGGCGGGCTCGGACATCCTTGGTGTGCGGCGATGGGAAACGACGGCGCGAGAAATGAGAAGTCCACCGACGAGAGGCTGGAAAGACGGCGGCGCTTGACGGCGCGGTCCTCTTCCTCAATCGTCTCTAGCCGGTCAGTCGACAGCGGGGCATTGTCGGCGGCGGTAGGCCAGTGGCTGCCGCCCCCAAAGATGTTACTGCTGCCTTGGTACCGGCCGACAAAGGCGCTGACAGCCAACCCGCCCGACTTGACCATGTCGGACCGGATCTCGACAAGCATCGTCTTGAGCAGTTGATACATCCTTGCAGCGGGCTGATACAGGTGGCTCATGTCGTAGATGGCAGACGAGAGAACCTGCAGATAGCGCAGGTTGCTCTGGTGGTCAAGCTCGGCGCTCTTATGGGCCAGGGCAGCCATCAGGGCTAGAGCAGCCGTGCCTGCGTGCTGAATGGCTGTCAGGAGGACCCGCCTGCCATCGAACCGCTGGCGGTGATGCCAGAAGATGCGCGCGACGCGAATGGCGTGTTGTGTGCACATGCTCCGAGACATGGACGCTCTGTTGTCGTGATGCTGAAGGGGCGCCATCCACGAGGGGAACCTCGCCCCGTCCTCCGGACCAGGCAACTGGGGGCTCGAGTAGCGGGCAGCGAGCCCGCCGTCGAGCGGCAGGGGACCGTATTTGGCCCAAGGTCTGTGCAGAAGAATCATGCACACATGGAATTGCTGGTGGAGCATGAAGAACCCCATTGGTGCAGACTCGATGTTCGCCGGCTTCCAAGCCAGGTTCTCGGGTAGCCGGCGGTACCAGTTGTGGAAGAGGCGCTCGAGGCCGACGAAATGGAGATAGGCACGGTCCTCGACCGCTTTGGTTGGGAACAGGTGGGCCGGCCCATACGTCGAATTCTGGAAGTCGGCCACCTTTCCCGCCAGCTCCAGTAGCTCAAACATCTGCCGGTTGATAGCTGCGGGCGTTACCGCAGTCCCAATGGCCCTATCACCTGTGGGCTTCCCAGTAACCCTCGGGAGGACATCGACACCAATATCTTGTATTTTGATCGCGGTCGGGCGGCCGAGGAGAAGGGCCCATCTCCTGTCAAACGTGACGCAAGCCGCCATAACCTGCCGTCTTGTCCGTCGTTCGAGCTCCGACAGGCCGGCCCCAGTCGTGTTGACGTGCAGTCCAATGTCAAAAGCCAGCCGGTTCGCCATGCCTTCCATCAGTCAGCTTTTTGCATCGAGAAGAGCAAGAGAAAGTGTCCAACATACCAGAGTACATCCAGCCGGCCGTGTCCCGGCCAACACCGCACTCCAGATCAGCCAACATGAGCAGAGCCTGAACACTGGGGATGCCGCCAGGCTTCTCCAGCTCGACTTCCAACATGACCTTGGCCTCCCGGTGGAATGTGCTCTCGCGGTTCCCGAGGCTGATCGTCTTCATGTCGTCCCTGGCCCAGTCGGCAAAGCAAAAGGCGATGGCGAGCATGGAGAGGTGAAGGAACGGAGAGTAGGATCTCCCATCCTGAGTTGTTCTGCCCGCCTCGAAGGCCGACTCGTCAACCACCTGCTGCCAAGAGTTGTAGTATGTCCAAAAGCACCTCATCAGGTGGTCGTAGGTCGCGGGCCTCAGAGCCCCGATGAGCCGCTCCGCCCGGAGCGCGGATTCGGGCGGGTTTCGCTGGGCGAAACTGCACGTAGATCTGGCGTGCACGTGGCTGCTGGCTGTTGGACCAAAGAACCTGATCCTGCCGGAAGACTGGTCAAGAATGTAGGCCCCCTTTCCGCCCAGAAGGTGACGCGTGTCGGCCTCCTTTTTGGGCTCTGCTTCCTGGAGCAGCAAGGGGTCGATCAGTTGATTAAAGGACGCCCGGTTGGCGGATGGGGGGCGTTTGGGCTGCTGTGGCTCGACCATGATGACATCCTCATCCCCCGATGCGGGCGGAGTTGGCGGTTGGTTCAGGGGCGGCGGGGCCAGCATCGGTTCGGCGCTCTCCGATGCCTCGCTGTCGCTCTGGGCTTTGTGCTGTTCCTGCTGTTGCCTCGCCTGCGCTTCCTGTCTCGTCTTGGGCGGGTGCACCGCAGGAGGAGGGACGACACCGCGTTCTTTGAGCAGCCCCTCGAGCAGAGTGATTCTGCTTGACAAGGATGACATGTATGCCTTGGAGATCGGTCTTTCCACACATATTAATTAGGCGAAAAAAGCCCCGCAGCACACTCGGAATGGGGGAGCGGACACCTACCGCCGTCTCTCGTCGTCATCCTTGATGACGCAGGTAGCCCCCGTCCTCCTGCACTGAGCGCATTCCGACTCTCCGTCGCCCACGACGCACCGTATCCTCCTCTCGCGACAGGACGCGCAGGCGATCGAGGCTCGGTGCCGGACCTGCTGCTTTGAGTATGAGCGTGACGACGGCGCGGGACTGGATGCGTGCTCCGAACAGGCTCGGTCGCTTTCTCCCTCGGAGCGGGATCGCCTCTTCCCGCCCGAGATCGCCGTCGCTGTCATGGTCGCGACCCTGTCTCAGTCTGGTTCCCAGGTCTCCACCTGCAGTACGTATCGGGTGTGTTGCACGGCCAGTTCCGAAGGTGTTGCGCAAACGATTCGGTGGGTCGGGGGCGACGGCAGCAGCAAAGAGCAATGAGAGACGAGAAACGCAAACCGCAGATCCGCGTTGGCGGGCACGCGAGCGGATCCCGATGCGTATAAATGTGGTCTCAAATCTCAAAACCCAGGCCGGTTGTGGATTCAACAGCCTAGCCGAAAAGATAAGCCATGACAGCTTCCTCGCAGGGGCAGCCTGCTAATGCAGACAAGCACCCCCGCAGTGACAGTCGCCGTATCTCCTGCCGAGGCCGGCCGGCTACTGTTGGAACCAACCGGCCCCCTTATGTTTCCCAATAGACGCTGTCGTCGAGTCCACACAATCCACACCTGGACCGGGCTAACACCTGACATGTGGAGAAATCCGAGGTGCTGGACGCAATGGAATCCGCGCTAAACCAGACCACCCCTAACACATGGTCGCCCCGTGGCGGATGGCGTCGATGGCTCTGGGGAAGACTGGGGTGCGTTCGGAGGCTCGGACATGGCCAAAATCACGGCAGTTCTCATTCGCTGCGCGAAAGTGCGAGCCTCCTTCGGAGAGCCCTTCCTGTGCGGTGATTCGTCAATGGCAGGCCCAACGACCCCGGCTTCCGGGCAAACCTTGGCCCTGCCGAGAGCCCCGGCAGGTGGAGACGGCCCCCCAGAGAAGCCCCACGGTTTCTAGAATGCGGGGGATGTGACGGGGATCTCAGGAGACCATGGGGAACTCTCTCATCTCAGCTGTCGGTCCTTCGAACGCGTCAGCCATGATGGCCTCTCGGTTTTGTGCGGTCCATTGACATGCCAGATTGTCGGACGGGGCCGTTGACTTGAGCAAGGGAGATCTCCCGTGCAGTCGAGACTGGAGGCGCATGCATGTCTGCATGGCGGCTGCGGCATGAATCCGTGATGGCATTCAAAACTCATTAAACGACCCTTGGCTGATGATGAGTAGTGTGATCCGTAATGCCTTAGCAAGCAGAGGCGCGAGTCATTCGGTCTCGACGTTGGGTCCCAAGCCGGTGTTAGCTGGATCGTCCGAAGGCACCATTGACACTTGGCTCCTTGGCGGCGATGGCCACCTGGGGACGTCAAGGCCCACTTCCCCAGCTTCTGGCCATGACACTCGAGGATACGCAGGGCATGGATTGCTCGGCAGAAGCATCCGTTGAGGTTGCACGTTCTTCCGGTGACACCTGACCATACTCAACAGGTGCCTACACCAGGCGAAGAAGGACACAAGCAGCGCCTGCTCAGAGTGGTTTCTCGCTTGGGAGGCATCGCTGAGTAGGATTGTGCGCAGGATCGCAAACTTTTTGTCGGGTGTCTGGATTCAGGGTCGCCGCCTGTGGACCTGGGTCTCAGGAACGCCGTCCCCGCAAACAGTCTGGGGAAGCGGCCGTGCAACTCTGCAACGGTGCAGGGGAGATCGAGTCAGCCCGCTGCGACAAGGTGACCCTAATGGGGGCTAGCGGCGGAGTCCAGTTGTGTGTCCGATGCTGCAGCCTTCAGTTCCCATGCTCCTCGTGACAAGAAGCTGATAGTGCAGAGATAATAATGGTGGCAAGCGAGCAGGCGGGGCGCTGGGATTCGCGTTGCTTACACGACGTTCGCATCAGCATGTTGTGGGACGCGGCAGTTGATGAATAGCGAGTAGTTGCGAGTTATCACCGCGAGGCTCCCAGCAACAGCAACACCGAAGGGCGTTCCCATTCCCGAACCACAAACTCGGAATGCACATGACCAGCAACGAAACGCCGGCATCAATGTCCAATGGACGAGGGCAGCCCCGAGTGCTTTGTTAAAGTTTCCGACGGTCGGCCGGAATTGAGGGCAGAACTGCTCGATCCTCTGGTTAAGTGACGGTACGTACGGTGTCAGTTTGCTGGCCTGGGTGCTTGCGCAGCCGGCGAACTGGGAGGTAATTGTCGAATCTTGAGCTCAGGGGCCACTGCATGGGTCCAGTCAGTCATGCGTACAGCGTCTAGGGTCGCCAAACAACTTACGTCGTTCGTAAAGAAAGTACGAGGTTACGACTAAGAAGGGAAACGCTACTACGAAGCGAACATATCGGCTCGCGGCCTGTTTATACTCTTTGCTCGACGTGTCGATCGGCTTCTGCGCCGGAATAGAGGCCCGGGGGCGTGCCGGGGCGTGCGGTGGCGGAGGGACGCCGACGGGCCTTGCGGCTGAGGCGGCAGGTTCCAGCTTGGGAGCTGTCATCGACGGAGAGTCGGTTTGAGTATTCCCGTCTTGAACCTCGGTCGATGTTCCGGCTGACGACGCCGGCTCCGGTCTCTTGAACCTCGGCGGTTGGCCGCTGCTCTCAACGGGGGTTTTCGTGCTGGATAGCCTGGACGAGAAGTACTTTGTCTGCGCGGCCAGAGGAGCCGAGACAACGGACGGAGGGAGCTGAAAGCCGGCTTGGAGGAGGGAACCTGGGCAGTGGCCTCGTAAAGAGCCGCCTAATCTTATCACGGTTCGGTGCATTGCTGCGATTCGAGAGTCGAGACGTCGAGGAAGGCACGGGATGTTCAGGACGCCGGATCTGGGCTGGCACGATTTGTCAGTCGACGGGAGCTTGGATGCAATTTTCCAATTGCCGGACCTACGGTTGGTGGTTGTAGTGCGGTCAAGTCAAGCCGACTTGGATTCTGAACAACTCAGCTTGTCGTGGACATGGATGCGCATGACGCGCGGCGGAAAGCGTCGGGCCAGGTGCGTGAAGCAATGAATGGGCTTCAGAATCGGGTCCGAATCGAAACGACTGAATATGTGATGTTCTTGGCGTTGTGGGGCTGACCCACCATTGGCAGTAATTTAACTCCTATCAAGCGCACAATACAATACCATCGTACGACGCTTGCGACTCCTGATACTTACCAACTGCAAGCTCGGGTTTATTGATGAAAACAACAAGTTTCTCGCACCCTCATCAAGTTCAAAAACTCAGCAGCACTTTGCTTCTACTACGAAACTCCTATATAATCGCGTTCCACTGACTCGCGGCATCCCTCAGCGGCAATGGCCAGTGACTCTCTTTTGTAGTGCTTCTGCGCCGCTACTAATACGGGAGCCTCGGGAGGCATCAGCGTCGATGTCGTGCTGCGGTTGCTAATTAGGTACAGGAAGACATCGTCTTGTGCCATCTGGTGTCTACTGCCACTTGTCAACCTGGAATCTCGGGGAGAGCGTTGGGGTGTCCCGGAACTTCTCAATGGAACGTACCAAGGGCTTGTAGACAACTACTGCAACATGGAAGGCTATGGCGAACACACCCAATGCCAACAAGACTTACAAGAGAGCGAGCTAATGTGATCTTGTCGGGGCTACAGACATACGGCGCAGTCAGCGCTTCTCCGCTACCTTACCTAGTGATTCAAGGTACCGCTCAATTGGTGTTTGCTCTGTCAGGTCAAACTGGTCAAGCAGGCAGGAGTAGACCCCGCATCACTTCCCAGGTCCTTATTCTGTACTCGTTCGCACATTCCATGATTCAAGCAGACAATAAGGTGTCATTTCGCCGTTAGGCATTCATCAAACCCGCTGCCGCTAATAATACAAAAAGTACGAGCATCGCCGTCATCCCGTCTTGAAGGCAGCCCCGTCGAACAAATAAGCATGGAGGGCACGCATGCCGCTTCTGAGCAACTGCCGATTCACACTCTCAACACCACTGCCCGCGACATAACAGTCCACGCCATCAACAATGTGTTGTCAAGTGAGATCGCCAAGCAGACGTACGCCCAGATCGTCGATAGACTTCCACTTGCCCATGTCTCCCTCGACCGCTTCTACGAGCACATTTGCTCGGACCATCCGCTCCGCGTCGAACACAAAGAATTGTGTCCTGGCGTGGCCGAGGAGGCCTAGAAGCTGTGTTCCGATTTCAATCTCGGCACGTTGCTCATGCCTTGTAAATTAAGACCTCAGTGACACCCTATCTGAAATGCCAGTCGTACTTTTAGTCTGGTGCCCTGCTAATCCATGGTTTCTTTGGCCTGTTTATAGCTCCTTCGCGACTTCGAATCTTCTTTCCCCCTTAGGTCTTCTATCTTCTCCGCCAGGCTTGTCGAGCTCGTCGCCAGAGCGGTGCACCAAATCGCCGTATGGCTCTACCAGCAGGACCGAAGCAGGCATAAAGACGACGCCTTCCGACGGTGGCGCCCCTCGGAATCAAGGGAGCGCTTCTACCTTCCCACCTTTCCCGCTACCCTCTTCTGCCACCCGTGGTACCGCGACTACGATCAGTATCCCGAGAGTATCGCGGATTGCGTCGGGTACTGGGCCGAGGCCCGCATTCTCGGCAGCGTTGTCCTCTTTGATCGGCGGGACCCAGAGCCGACCAAGAAGGCTTCGGAATGTACTTCCATACCCCTAGGCACACACACGTTACCTTGTCACACCAAATCTGACATTGGCTTTGTTTCACACCAGCCGCGTGCGATATACATCCACGCCGACAGACGCGATGTCATCCACCGCATCTGCCGCCTTCTCGACAGCCAGGTGGACGAACTGGTCGCGTTCCTCCTCTCCGACTCGGACTCGACTCGGACTCGGACTCGGACACAACTTCCCATCGTCACAGCATTCCGGCTCAAGAAGCTGCCCACTCCCGATCCTCCCAAGCCAAGGGAATCGTCAGCGGGTCGATCTCGAGCAGGACATCCAAGCGACTGGCATCTACCGCGATCCGTGGGAGCGCCGGCTTCGCCCGGTGGCGGCGGGCGACTTGCGGACGAGGGACGTCGTTGATGAGTTCAACTACCTCTCCATTGAAAACTATCAAAAGGGACGGCGGCGTGCGGAGAGGGAGCGGTGGAAGAGGGTGTTTGGTGACTTGAGAGTAGGAGTGTGGGGGGGGGGGGGGGGGGATGTGGCGCTACTATTGCAGAAATATCTTACGCTTTGTGCAGGATGAGTGCCGAGCAGTCGGCTTCTTCGTGTCCTCCAAATGACAGGGGGCTGAGGCCACAGCTTGTTAGCTTTTAGAACAACTGAATAGGTCACATGTCCTTGCAAGATGATAACGGGCCAGGGGATGGGCGGGCGGGAGGACTGGAGGTGTGCATGTGAAATGTGTTCTGGTAGAGATTGTTCATTCGACATCAGGTAGACATTACGAAATGGTAATGAGAGATATTTCTTGGAGAGAATAAAATCACGGAGAGCGTGTGACGGTCACTCCAGGTTGCACGTCTTAGGGTTGCGGTGCCGCTGTTATAAGGTATCTGTGCCAGTCAGTGCTATCGGGCACTATTAGGGGATAAGGTACCGAGGTGGCTCGAGACTGGATGGTGTGCGAATAAAAAGTCCAGAGATGATGAAGAGTACCCGGCTACCTGTGATGGTGTTGGCGGCGGGTGCGATTTGCGGGTGAAGCGCCAACGTGGCACTGCCCCTGCCGGCCTCGTCCTGGGTTGGAACCAAGCTCGAACCAACAAGTAGCAAATGCAGCTGTGGCCACGGGCCCGGGCCCGTCCTGCAGTTTGATTTCGGCAGATCGGACCGGGTCTGCCGCCCTGGCCGAGTCGTTCGTTGAGGGCTCGTACCATGCTGCGACACTGGGGGCGGCCAAATTAGACTTCAACTCAAAGTTAGCTGAGCCGCAGCCAGAAACTCCCGGGCGGCTTGCTACGGACCGTTTTGATTTCCGGCCAAGACCCAGTCGGAAAGATCTCGCGTCTGGTTTGATACACCTATGTACCTAGGTATTCTTTTCAGGTACCTAAATAGAGATGAGATTTCGTGGTGTGCCTCGTCTGCCCTTGGCTGGTCCCAACCATGTGGTATGGGGACTCGGGGTTTTCACGTCGGTACTCGTCTGATCAGCAGTCTCGTGGGCAGTTGGAAACTAATAGGAGAAAGAAATCAAAGATGGTGTTGAAGTGCTCGAGTAAACGGGAGGTTAGGGATCGGTCGTTGAGGCGTACACTAGGAGTTGAGCACGCTGGACTGGTGCTAGCTTTGCATATATCTCCATCCTCTTCCCTCATGTTGTATGTCCGAGATGCTTGCTTTGAGCAAACATCGAAATCAACAAACTCCATTGGATCCAACTCGAAAATCACGTATATTTTACTTACTCACTCTTGACTCCTGATGAGTCAACCGTCGGTCAAGTGCACACGAGAGCCGATTAACTGTCTCTAGCCGCCGAAGATCGAGAATGCGGCACAAGGCCAGGGCCAACGATTCATCGAACTGTGCTTTTTTCTCCGCCGTAAATCCAAGTTCTCTTTCGCGAGAGCTGGGTTGTTCGATTGGAATAAAAACGCCGTGTACAAAGTAAAAGAATGTCAACCTGGAATAAATGAAGCCCTATCCCGGAGGTGTTGTTCACCGAAACTGCCGCTGTGGGTCACCGCTGGAAAATCGAGTGGTCTGTGCGTCTCGACGTCAACTGGGCTTGGCACTCCGCTGAGTCTGCTTCAAGTCGGTTACCCCAGCAAAGGACTTGGACAGACACATCAGATCACCTTCAGGTCTCAGCAACACAACCGCCAACAACTGAATCAGCAGGCTATCGCAACCAGCCTGCAGGCAGCATGGAAAGCCTCGGAAGTTTGGGCACAACTTGAAGCCATTCAAGCAGAATGTCGCTCGTCCCATATCACCCACGCGAAGGGCGCGAAATCGTGCTGTCAGTCATCTCCCTGCAGCAGTTTGGCAGGAAATGCATCTTGATGAAAGCCATACCTTGTCTCGCTGACATACTCCTCCCGCAGCCGACACCACAACGCCATCGTCGTCCGCGACCCTTCCTCCCAACGCCTCGAGATCCGCGGCCTCCAACTCAACGAATGTCCCACCTGCCACCAGCCCCTGCGCTCGGCTTCCCCCGACCGACACTACGAGCGCTCCCACCATGACGACGCTTTCGTTGACCCAAACTACTTCCGCATGCTGCGCGCTGGCCATGATTCCGGCAGTGCTCCCCCGGCCCATCCACCGCCGAGTCCAATCCGTCGTTTGGCCGAGCCCCTGCCCGCCGTAGTCCAAGACGAGGATGATGTCGACGCAAGGATACCGAGGGTCGAGTTTGTCAGCAGCTCGCCTGCCCCGCAGAGCGGTGGCCGCATCAAGCGAGAGGCCTTCAGCCCGCACTACTTCAGCACCTTCTTCGTTGAAGAGAGGGAGCTTGGCAGAGGCGGGAAAGGCGTCGTCCTACTAGTGAGGCACGAGATCGACGGCTGCAATCTGGGGCACTTCGCTTGCAAGCGCGTCCCGGTCGGAGACGACCACGCCTGGCTCGAGAAGGTGCTCGTTGAGGTGGAGCTGCTGGCCAACTTGGCGCACCCCAACCTCGTCTCGTACCGCCATGTCTGGCTGGAAGACGTCCAACTCACCCGATTCGGCCCCAGCGTCGCATGCGCTTTCATCCTCCAGCAGTACTGCAACGGAGGCGACCTGCTGCACTACGTTATTGGCGACATGCCAAAAGAGGTGACCAAGGAGGATCTCAAAGCCCAGATTCGGCGAAGGTCCAAGGGCCAGTCCGAGCGGCCGCAGATCCAGAAACGTCTACCCCCTGAAGAGATCTACTCCCTCTTCAAGGACGTGACCTCCGGCTTGGCCTATCTACACGCTGCCAACTACATCCATAGAGACCTCAAGCCGAGCAACTGTCTCCTGCATCGTGATGGCAACCAGTTGAAGTGTCTGATTAGCGATTTCGGCGAAGTCCAGCCGGGAGACGCCGTTCGAAAGTCGACGGGGTCCACAGGCACCATCTCGTATTGTGCGCCAGAAGTCCTAAAGAAGGACGTGCGCGGCATATACGGGAATTTTACCGCCAAGTCGGACATCTTCTCCCTCGGCATGATCCTCTACTTCATGTGCTTTGGCCGCCTCCCGTATGCCAACGCCAACATGATCCACGAAGAGCTGGAGGATATCGATCAGTTGCGCGCAGAGATCTCCGACTGGAAAGGGTTCGAGGACGAGAGAAGATTGCGGCCGGACCTCCCTCCCAAGCTCTACCAACTCCTCAAGAGGCTGCTCGCCGTCAACCCCATAGAGCGGCCCGCCGCTAATGAAGTCCTTGGTTTTATGGCAGCCGAGTCCAGTTTGGATGGTATGATGAGGGGCTCGCGCAACACCAGCCCGCTCCTCGGCCTCTCTGGGCAACACAGGATCCAGAACCTGGACTCTCCCATGGCGCCCAGCACTCCGGTGCTAGGTCTGTCCACCCCCCTATTCCCCACACTCAGATCAGCAAAACAGGTACTCACCAAACCCCCAGACCCTACCAAACACGCCCGCGTCAACAGCACAACAGACGAAGACCTCCCAGGCCCCTTCCGCCGCGCAACCCCAGACTCGACCGCCCAACTATCCACCACCACCACCCTCCTCACAAAACGAATCACCCCTCCCGCCAAGTCACTCCCAGGCTCCCAGGCCATGACCCTCTCCCGCAGCAACCGCAGCCACGAAACCAGCCACAGCCCAACCCGCCGCTCCCCACCGCCACCACCCTCTCCCTCCCGCTTCCCATACCGCAATCGCAATCGCAGCCCCAACCCCAACCCCAACCCCAATTCGAACCTGACACCGAGCGCAGCAGCTGGCAGCAGCGCCAATTCCCCCGCCGGTGCAACAATTACCACGCCGCTACTCATGCCGCCGCCCATGCCGCGTGTAGAACAGATTTGGCGCGGTGTTATCGGGGTGGGTTGGTACCGTGCTGGGGCTTGGGTGGCGGGGAATGTGGCGTTGTTGAGGTTGGTGCTGTTTGGGGTCAAGATGTTCTCGCTTTCGTGGATTTGTTGGCCGTTTAGTGCTGGCTGGGGGGTGTTGGGGGTTGTGGTGGGGTTGGCGGTGGGGGATTTAATGGGGGATGGGGATGGGGAGGGGGGTGTGGAAAGGGAGGGGGAGGGAGAAGGGGATTGGGGAGGAGAAGGGATTGGGGGGATGGAGAGAGAAGGGTTAGGGGGTAGGTTTGAGGGGAGGGGGAGGGTGGGTTCATCTCTTGGGGCGGATAGGGGCCGGGATGGGATGGCGTCGAGGTCGGGGCTAGGGTTAGGGTTGGTGGGGCTAGTTGGGAATAGGGGGCCAGGAGGTACGAGTCGGGGTGGCATGGGACGCTGGCTTGGGGGGTGGCGGAGGAGTTTGGTGCTGTTGGTGATGCACTGTGTTCTGCTGGTGGTGACTGACCGGCTTAGGGTGCTGTGTGCTGGGAGAGTGGGGAGGAGGGACTGGGAGGAGTGGTGATGGGACACGGAGCGCTGGTTGAAGAAAAGGGGTCAGCGGCCTCGCCACGGAAACGAAACATCCATACACTGCATTTTGGCCTGGCTTATCCTTGATGGAAGCCATATCATTACGCGCCGCTTCATGTCGGTCCTTGCCGGGATTGAGAAACCGCGCTACTACCACTCCTGCTCTCGCGGACAAGCTGTCCTAAGACGCAATATTCGCCGTTATCTTACCCACAACTCCGCCACCCGGTCCTCGGCTTCGACAACCAAGCTGAGAGATCTTTCGCATACTTACCTGGCATACTCCGGTTGGGTTTGTCACGTCGCAGTGGAAAGCAGGGATTGCAGCTTTTTCTGGGTGCCTCGGCGACCTGAAAGGAAAACTGCTTGAGCTCTAGCGTCTGCCCGAGCTGCGAGGGAAGCCGCTTACCCCGACGTCCTCGCGAATTGGACTGGATGGGAAACGGAATCACCTTACGGTTCACGGTCACTTCAGCTACCCTCCGCACTCCTGTAGCTGCGGTCCGCCGTTGATCAGAGCTTGGCCAACAGAGGAGGTAAGCGAGGAGAAGCTACTTGGGAATAAGTGCTCATGGAACTTACAGGGTCGGTTTACCTCGCCTATTATGATGAAGGAGAAGCGTTTTGGCCTCAGTCAAATAATCAGCATGGGTGTTTTTCTTAGTGTTCGCAGATACGAACACGAAACTCGATGGATGACTCGGTCATGAAGGGTGTTGCTGTGCTTAAGGTACCATATTTCCCATCACACATACATGTCGTCGTACTTGTTTACACTAACTCCTTGATAGCGGGACCGATTAGAATAAAAAATTCGGTCAACTTCAACGGCGTCTTGATAAAACACGCATAAAGTGTCCGCAATGAGGTCTGTATGAACGTGAGTTGTGACGGCTTCCTGGTCTAGTCCCTGCTCGACAGAGCAACTTCAGCCAGAGATCTCGGACCCGCCATCACGAGCTTTCCTGTTGTATGCCGTTTCTTCTGTCCCAAGTTCAACAGTTTCTAAGCAGATTTTCAATGGTAAATACTCTCAGGCAAGTTGACTCGTTCTTCCTTTCTACCCATCTTTGGAATCTTAGCAACCGATTTCATTCGACATTCTATCACCAGACCGTCAAACGATTATCCCGAACACCATAACCATACCGCACTCTACAAAACGTCTTTTTCAGTCAGCAACCACCGGCTCTTCGGAATCCTAGTCAACATGTGCTACCGGAAAATCTTCCTCCATCACCAGTGCGCCCACTACATCACATTCCTCGTCGAAAATTGCGGTACGTTACAGTTCCTTTTCGATTCCTCTCCCCTAGACTTCAGTCTTGTCCGTTTGTGCCATTCCCCCCTTCGACGCCCTCGTGCCCGCAGGCCGCGAGGCCTACGACAACCTCCTCGCTGCCGTCGCCGCCAACGGCGACACCCCTCGGCCGTTGCCCGCTGTCGAGCCGGGCTACAAGATCGACATAGAAGACGACTCCGGGGAGCCTATCGTCCCCGTCATCGAGTCGCTGGAGGAACTTGGTCACCCGACCACCGAGTATACCATGGCCTGTGTCGACAGTGCCAACCCGAACCAGTGGCCCGATGAGTCGCCATATAAAAACTACGTACACGGCAATGGCGAGACCAAGCTGTGTATGTACAACTTCGCCGAACAAGATCGGTTGCGGGGCTTGCGTGGTGGGATGTTTTGGTTCCGCTGGCACCCGTGGCGCCACTCTTGGACTTCCATGGGCAGCCCGATCTAGGCCTACTCCTCTCCTCATTTCGAATCGCAGGCTCAGGCCTCGAATCTCCCTCATCTTCAAGCATCTGTTTGTTTGTGTACTGGACTATGCTGATCATGCATTTCAAGTTACAGACAATGTCGAGTGCCAGACCGTCAAGGACAAAACCGTTATGTCGAACAAGTATCCATGCATTGTCCAGAGCTGCCCTTTCTACGGGAGGTTCGACTAAGATCACTGCGAGCAGGAAGCGGGGGCATAGGTGCTAGGGCAAGTAGTGGCTCCATCAAAAATGATTAGTCTTGGGCGAGTAAGACGGGGATGCTTGGAGAGAGAGGGCTAACATCGAGCTGAGACAGTTCGAGGAAGCTCTGCCACATTGTTGTTTGCATGAGCGCATGGGATCAACTGAGCTGTTGGCACGAAAGCACTCTATGGGATTGGAGGAAGCGAGAAGGAGATAAAACTTAAAACGGAGATGTGAGATAATACAAGGGAAACCCGGAGCCTATCTCACACATATGTATCCCGGTCCCTTTACAAATCATCCTCTTCCGAGAACATCATTGCACTGGACTTCAAAACACCTAGGACAAAAACGCTGCAACGTGCTCAAACGGCCTCCAAAATCAATTCTAACAACGGAACGAACGTGCTCAGCGCAGTTGACAATCCCTCTCCGCGATGGCGCAGAGGGGACGCGATGCGCAACGGGAGAATCAGCGACAGGGCGGTAGGTGTGACCAGTCACCAGACCGGTCCGCCCGCCGAACACGATGGACGCACCCAACGCGAGAGCCCCCCCGCCACAGGCGCGGGAGCCTCACAGGAGCAGACCGCAGGTAGAGAAGACGCTGAAACGAAGAAACCACTCGAAGAATTCCGCAACTTGGTAACGCCGGCGCTGTGGGAGCGCGTGCAGACGGCGGCATGTGCGTACTACAGCAAAATTTTCACGGTGGGGAACGCGCCCTGCTCAAGCGACGCGCAGGAGCTGCGAAGGAGCCTAGAAAGGCTCGAGAGGAAGGTCGACAAACTAGCCGGGGCTAATACCGCGGCAACGGGCTCTAAGACATGGGCGCAGGTGGCCGGGATGGGCGCAGGGAGCGCCACGCCGGCTCAGGAGCAGCGTGTGCAGCACGTGCCGAAGAAGCTCTTCCGGGAGCTGATCGTGGATACTGGGGATGCAGGACCAGACATCACGGAACGGTCTCCCAGAGACACAGTGACAGCGGTAAACATGGCGGCAGGGCCGACCGGCCCAAAGGGCGCAATCGCAGCGAAGAAGCTGCCTAAAAGCGGGAACTTCGCGATCGCCTTCGAGGAGGAATACTGGGCGTGGTTCGCAGATGAGGCAAACCAGTATTGGGTGATCAAGGCCTTCGGCCCCTCCGCGCTGCTTAAGCGCCGTACGTTTGCGGTTCTGGCGAAGGGAGTCCGAACGGCGGTAGTGGACGGATACAAGGGAGACATGGCAGACCTGGCTAAAAATCTGTCAACGGTGAGCAAGGTCAGGGTGGCTCGGCTGAGAGCTCGGGAACCGAGGAGGATCACTGCGGAAGACCGAAGGCCGCGGACTGTTCATCCGTTGATCGAGGTCCATACGGTCGAGGAGGCGAACAAATTGATCGATCGCGGCGCCATTGTCGACTACTCGGTATACCCCTGCGAGCGATTCGAATGCGCTGCGAGGGCGACTATTTGCTATAAATGCGGCACCTGGGGCGACAAGACAGCTTTCTGCAAGGAAAAGGAGGCGCGATGCTTGATCTGCGGGTGCGGAGCGCACACGCAAGACGGGACTGCAAGGGAGCGTGAAGCCCAATGCCCGACCCGGCGGGACCCAGCCATCAACAAACCAAGATGCATTAACTGCGGGGGAGCCCACCCAGCGTTCGATGCAGGATGCAGGGTAGCAAAGGAGCAACGACAACGCGCCCGAGAACGCTGGGCGACCGACCGACCTATCTAAGGCGGGCCAGACCAACGGATCGGATCTCTCTGCTTGGACGCAGCGCCTGAGCGTGTCGGCTACCCAAGAGTCGACTGACATAGTACGGGAGGTAATCATGGCCGAGCCAGGTGAGCCAGAGGAAGCAACAAGAAACCAACTATGACGCTTCGGATACTCTATTGGAACGTTGATGGCAACAGACAGCGCCTTAACCAGGCACTAGAGGGAAGGGAGGAGTTCGACCTGGTGGCTCTCCAGGAACCACCTATTAACGACAGCTTACCACAACCGCCCCCCCCTGCCGGAGAGGGGGAAGGTACGAGATGATATACCACTCAGGGAGGGAGCGCGGCGCTCTACGTGAGCAAGCGAATCGAACGAGCAATATGGACCGCTGAGGCTGGCGAGGACTGGGCGGCAGTTACTATCGACGAGGGGACCAGGGAACCAATAACATTACGGTCGATTTACTCGCCAAACTATGAGCGGAACTGGCGCTCGCCACTGCAAAACTTGCAGAGAGGGAGCAAAGTGGACGCAACGTTCTGGTCGGGGATTTCAATGCCCATCACCCGATGTGGGATATCCACAACAGGACGTCCTTCACTGCGGGTGCGGTGCTACGCCTAGCGATGGATTGGGAGCTCGACCTTTACACCCTGCGGGGGGAACCAACGCGGGTCCGCCAAGGACAGAGGGATGGGACTATTGACCATGGGTGGGCAACGCGCGGGAGCGCGATACGGTATGAGGGCGCGCTTGATCTCCCAGGCTCGGACCACATCCCGCAGCTGATAACGGTCTGGACTGGGGTCGGGTATGGGAAAAGGAGAGCCAACCTCTGGAATACAGCTGGGCGCTGCTTGGCCGCCATAGGTGCGCGGCAGAGGCGCGGTACCTCACTCAGCCTGGACAAATAGGTTGCATTGAGGAGCTAGAGGAGGCGGTGGGAACACTGATGAAAGAGCTCACCGACATCGCTAAAGCAGCGGCGCCGCGGCGCAAACACAACGTAAACTCCCACGCCCCCTGGTGGAATAGGGAGATAGACGAGGCAATGAGAGTGGCCAGGAGAGCAGGCAGGGACTGGAGAGCCAGCCGCACCCCAAGCGCAAGGACACACTACCAGCTGGCCCTAGCGGAATTTGACCGGCTCTCGAAGAGGGCGCAAACGAAATTCTGGCGCAGATCCCTCGCTACAGCGTCGAGAAAGCCAAAGATGATGTGGGATATAGAGAAATGGGCGAGACTTCGCAGTCACGCTAGACCGGAGCCGCCGGCGTTACCAGCTCTCCGGTTGGCACCGGGAGGTCCCCAGGTGGCGACCAGCCACGAGAATAAAGCAAAGGCGCTGGAACACTTCCCGCGCTGCTTCCGAGCAGCGCTGGTAGTCGTCCTTCGCAAACGTGGAAAGACAATCGACCAGCAAAAGGAAACTGGCGCATACAGACCTATCTCGCTGCTCAGCTCAGTGGGCAAGGTGATCGAGGCAGCGCTAACCGAGCGCCTCGTCCAAGTGGCGGAAAGGCACCACATACTCCCCGATATGCAAATGGGCTTCCGCCAAAAGAGGTCGACGGAGGTGGCGATCAGGGTAGTGACAGATGCCGTACGCACGGCATGGAGAAGCGGCGCCTGCGCCTCACTATTGCAACTCGATCTTACCGGAGCCTTCGACCGGGTCGACTGGACCTGGCTGCTGCACACACTCCGCAACCAGGGCTTCGAGAGGAAGCTTATAATGCTCCTACGCAGCTACTTCGAAGATAGGACTGCCCAGCTAGTCTTCGACGGCAAGAGATCAGAGATAATCAGGCTCACCCAAGGGACACCACAAAGGTCACCCCTATCTCCTGTTCTGTTCATCCTATTCATGGTCCCCCTGTACCGCGCCCTTGAGGCGCACACAGGGCTTATAACCGTCGGATACGCGGACGACACCAACCTGCTAGCATTTGGCCAGGATACGCAGTCATGCTGCCGGACGCTGGAAAGCGCCTACCAGATCTGCGAGGAGTGGGCTAGGGAGAGAGGCATGCAGTTCGACCCAGCAAAAAGCGAGCTCATCCACTTCACCCGAACACGTCGCCCACGCAACGAAGTAGTCAACATACTAGGAGGCGAACAACCAGGTCTGGCCCCCGTGGAATCGGCTAGATTTCTTGGGGTCTGGGAGTAGTGGCCGGGGCCTACAAGGCGACTCCAATCTCCAGCAATACTTTTGCAAGCCTTTCTCCAGCGACATGCAGTGCCTTGCCGACAATTCTGTTTTGGAAGTGCAGCACGTCAACATCCGGGTCCTGGCCTGCCATCAGGAGTTGCCTTGCAAGGGCGACGAATGGGTCGTCAGTATCGGCGTCCCAGGGAATATGATCGGGATGTCGCCCCTGGGAAAAAACCTGCCACGGAGTCTCGCCCTCGTACACCGCATCCACTCTCGCACCATGTTGCAGCAGAAGCGTGGCAGTAGGCACTTCTACGGGCATTTCCAAGCAGGGTCCGGATCAATTACACTCCCATCAACGACACCCCTCCGTTGCAGTGTAATTGCACCTTACGTAATCAAAGCCCCGTTGAATTGATCTATCGAAGCCTCATGGATGGATGGATGGATGGATGGATGGATTTTATTCCGCCCGGAGGCACTGAGCCTAGAGGGCCTTGGTACGCTAACTACATACGATTTGTCCGCTTCTCTCATGATCTCGCACAAGCCCTTTGAGTTGCCCTTTGCGCAAAGCTTCCCAATACCTCTTGCCTCTTGCCTTGATTGATAGCAGATCGTCTTGGAGGTTACGTTCTCCAAGTGTTCAGCGTCCCATCTTCAGCAGCTAAAGCGGGATCTGCTGATTGAGGCTGTGTGGCGTTAGTGAGCTCCCCTTTTGCGACTGATGCAGTCTTCGTTGTTCCTCATCTGCATCCAATCTCCCTGTCGCCATCACATGGGAGTGGATGCAATATATTGCAGTTGCAGTCACGTGGGCGATAAGACACATATTTCTCGCTGGGCCCCACATATTTCTTCCGCATCCAGCCAATGACCATTTTTCTGCCCCGCTTGCTGCCCCTGCAACAAAAAGAAAACCGGCCACCCCATATCCATCCCTTACCCTGGCCGTCATCAGTCATCTTCTCTGGGTTCATGTGTCTTCCATGACAGTATTGGATCAAGATCACTGATCACGCCGGCGTCGTACCAGCTGCGAAGGATCTGACACAGAGCTATAGTGTTTGCCTGGAGCCGGTTGCGGAGAGGAGTAACCATGTGGCCGGTAACGCTGAACAAACGCTCAACCTCTGCGCTCATGGGAAGTACTGTGTGTAGATCCAACGCCATACGCGCAAGCCGTGGATAGGTGCTTCTTCTTTTATGCCAGTAGGCACGGGGATCCTCCTCGTACCGATCAGAGTCGCTCTCTTCCAGTTGCCAACGCTCAAACTCGTCAAGGTCGACTGGCGCTGGAGATGGGAAGGGTGAAGAAGAGACAGACGCTGAGCTTGCTCGACTTCGCTCCTGGCTTCTGAAGGCGGCGAACCTATTGTCGGAAAGGCGAGGGATTTTGGGAGTACATCAACAGGGTACCGTTAGGTGCACTTACTTGGCAAAAGTTGTGAAGCTTACCAATAGGGCCTTTCTTTCTCCATTGCTCATGCTCGTGTTGAAGAGTAAGTAGCCCAGTGGACACTTCTCGCTCGAAGGCATCAAACTCAGCGCCGAAGAGCAGAGCTCTCA
>MU863742.1:14223-28655 GCA_033575675.1 Parathielavia hyrcaniae | reverse complement strand
TGGATCGCGCTCCAGTCATCCTTGGTCAGGAGGTTATCGTCCACAAGGCAGGCAGGTTTCTTGCCAAACACATGAAGCCCCGCGAGCGGACCTCTCTGCCGCTGTGACTGAGATCGCCCGGTTGCAAACTGTGAGCTGGCCTCACCAACAAGTTCCTCGATAAACGGCTGCAGCTCGAGCGCCCGCTTCATCATGTAGAATTGGGAAAGTCACCGTGTCGCGTTGTCAACGACCACGTCGAGAGTTTTCGTGCGGCCGGCCTCTTTCTGGAGACTGCGTAGGAAATCGGTTGCCAATTGGGAGCGGTGTATCCAGACCACGAGGTTATGCAGGCGGCCAATTGGCCCAGATCTCCTCCAGCCGTCAAAGTCGTCTTCGTCGATATCCTAGGGGAGTTGTGCTCCTTTGGGATACAACAGGGCACGGGTGACCAAATTGAGGATGTGACCAAAACAACGAACCCGGATCTTTGGGGCGTCACAAGCTTCAAGTCCCTTAAGGGCCGCGAGCTCTGCCAGTGCCGCATCGTTGTTGGAAGCGTTGTCGAGCGTGAAGTAGCCGAGTTGGGTCGAGGTAGTTGTGAGACCAAACTGCAGTAGGACCTCCTCGACGTGCGCAGCCATATTGACACCGGTGTGATTCCCTTCCACATGAGGCAGATCGAGAAGGACCTTCCTCGGCTCGAACGTCTCATCAAGGAACTGAGCGTTGATGGCCAAGAAACCATGGCGGTTGCGAGAAGTCCATCCATCAAAGGCAACATGGACCTGCCCAGGACTCCGTGCCAACGCCTCCGTCACACGACTCTTGTACTTGTGGAAGTCGCTCAAGATCTGTTTTCTGACCGCTCGGGGGTCCGGCATCGCTTGTTGGGTCACCACTTGAGGATTGGCGTAGTGGAAGGCAGCTTGAAGGGCTGGGCTGGTGGCCGCGGTGAAGGGCAAGTTTGTTTCAACAAGCCAGTTGACAATGAGCCGTCGGAACTTCATCTTGTCGAACCGAGCAATCTGCTCTTGCTCAAAGGCTTTGTCGGCTTTCCGTTTTTTCGTGAAGGCATCGATCAAGGGCTGCTGGTGGGGGGCCGGCTTCGTCTTCTTGTACTTGTTGGCTTGGTGGGGGTCTTTTGAGAAGATCTCGTGTTGGACTGCCAGATGCTTGTACACGTTCTCGGGATTCGAGGCGAGAAGGGTATATGGAACTCTCGGTGGTCTTTTTGCACAGGAGCAGACCTTGCAGAGCCAACGGATGGCCTTGGGGTTGTCTTCTTCCCTGCGGACTTTGAACCCATAATCCCAGAACCATCCCCTTGTGATGCCCATTCTTGGCATGAGATGCACGGCACCATCGCCGACTTTGTATGTTTGAGGGACATCATCCCATGTCTGGAGATGTTGTGGAGGCTCGGAGGGCAAGGTGGTACCGGTCTCGCTCGAGGAAGGGTCAAGGGGATCGGAGAGCAGCGACTCGGAGAGGCTGGAGGATTGCAGGCTGTCCTGGTACATGTCGCTCGCGTTCAGTTGAGAGAGAACAAGGGAGTCAAGGAAGAATTGGATGCGATCTCGCTTCGCTGTTGAGAGAAGTAAAAAGGAAGAAGACATATTGATGGGAGCAGAGGGGCTGTTATATTGTTGACCTTGGCTGAGGCTTGCCATGTTGTAAAAACGCGGTCACGCGTGTTCACGGGACACTTCCGACGTCCATGAGCAGCTGGGAATCTTGTGAAATGCTGTTATTGGAGACCGCTGAAGTACATGCTGAAGCCCGGCAGTGGCCGCTCAAAGAGTGGTTGGAGGGGTACCATAAAGTTCCGTCATATCAGTAATGCGAACCAGTAGCCACTATCATAAAAGCTATTTGCTCGCCTTGCCTGAATTTTTTAAAAGTGAACGAAGGCAAATTGACGCGAATGACACGATCTGTTGTTGTGCAATAAGTGACAATTGTCTTGTTAAGGTCCACCATCCTCGACGTTAAAATTGTTAGTGACAGAGTTGCTTTACAGCGAAAATTGCTGTACATCGATTACGCCGCCCATCGTGGGGGTAAACCGCCTGTCAGTCCTCCAACAACCACCCATCTGGAAACTGTTTTTTGGCAAGAACTCTCCAACAAGATGAGATACAGTCAAGCGAATGGTATCATTAAATCCAGCAAAATTCTTTCTAACATATTGCGCAATACGATCTCCTTCGGAACGCGTCGAGTGGTTCACGTCAATTTAGCTGAGAAAACAGACAAGTTTGTATATTGATGTAGACCATTCGATACATCATCTAGATAATTCACCACCAAAAGTTGTCGAATCGGATTGAAACATAGGTCAATCATCTCAATTTTATCTGGAGACTATTTCTCCCAGGTGGAATCACTTCGGTCGCTTTACGCACCGTGCTCTGGCGAGGCGTCAAAAATGAGCTTGTTTTGCCTGCGAACACGCGTCACCAGCTAAGCAGCGGACACGCGCAGGACGCCGCCACGAGGCAGGAAATTATATCCAGGGCGAGTCTCTACGTTTGATAAACTAGAGATAGCTTGACCTAGATATCTAGAGCGCTTCTGGCCAAGATCTTGGTGGGTAGCTACGGTTCTACCTGAGAAGCTGAAGCGACGACCAGAACGTCCAACGGAAGGCCCTCTAGGGCCGCGGGCTGAGATCACAGTCGGATGATACTTGTGGATCTTCTTTGCGCTCCTTGGTCCCGAGGTATGTATTGAGAGTTTGGGCGTTGTGTGTTAGACGTTCCAATGTTCCGGTAAAGCATACACGGAGCGTTTAGTTAGTTCTCTGTCAACTCGCAGACTTTCTCGGATCTATGAGCTATTTGCTACTTTCTTATACATGATGTGACATCAACCTATCTACTGATAACCTTCTTTCTTCCGGAACTTACATTATTCCAACGCTGGCCGGGGGTGGATGGATGGATGGATGGATTTTATTCCGCCCGGAGGCACTGAGCCTAGAGGGCCTTGGCACGCTAACTACATACGATTCGTCCGCTTCTCTCATGATCTCGCACAAGCCCTTTGAGTTGCCCTTTGCGCAAAGCTTCCCAATACCTCTTGCCTCTTGTGGCCGGGGGTGTTGGGTTGGCAGAGACAAAGCACGCGGGACGGATACATGTGATCTGTCACGTGAGCTGTCTCGACCGCCCGGGGCGGTGGTGGCTGGGGCGGGTTCGGGGCGGGCTCGGCGGGCTGGCGGGGTCTGTGCCCAGATATTAGTAATCACTTGGCAATCTACCCACTTTGAATCTACGTTGATGAGACTCAGGTAGAATGGATAGAAGCTTGGCAGCAGGCTGCATAGAGTGGGTAGAAAGCACTGCTTTCTATCCACTAGTAGATTCCGAATCTACTTAGGTAGATAGATGCAGAACCCTGGCTGACTCGGCTGAGGAGGTCAGCGCCAACAAGGAAGAGGCTGTTGACGTGGTCTTGGCTCAGTTTCCAGCGGAAGACACAGCCATCGCCGCATACCCCGGTCAGGACGCCAACAAGAGTGGTGTGAAGGGGGAGGCTGGGGCGGTAACCACCAATCTCCAGGGTTTTTCTTGCACCATTAAGGAGACATCAGCAACTGTTCAGGTTTGCCCTGTCACAGCGGAGGATGGCACTGTTGGCGCTCAGACACCAACCCCAGACACTGTCTCGAACCCCGTTGGCGATGTTCACCTTGATCACGATGTCACCGAGAGTCCCGCCTTGGAGTCGACGACAGCCCCCGTCGTTCCCGCAGGCTCTTGTATCCCCGAGAAGGCGATTGGGACGAATGCCTCTTGCGTCGTCGATGCCAAGGATGATTGGGAGGCTGTTGAAGCCACCAACCTTGTTGAGGAAGACCGGCCAGAATCGTCGGCCCGCAATACAACACGCCGCATCCAGTACAGCGTTGGGCAGCTGCTGTCTCTGAGGCACGCCGCAGTCAACCCTCGCGACTGGTTCGCAAGCATCCCTGACTTGCCGAAGCCCACTGCGCGAGCTCCCCACCCGCTCATTTCGACCCCCGAGCATGCTGCTGAGGATTTGCACACCGACAGCCAAGAGAACGCATGCAAGCAGGCTGAGGCCATCCCCGACAAAGCGGCCGAGGCTTTCAAGCACGCCGGAGCTAGGGAGTCTTTGCTGGTTGGAGCTATGAGGGAATTGGAAGCGAGGGCGGACAAAGCGGCGGAGACTCTGAAGCGCGTGAAAGAGAGGGAGCGCAGTTTGCTTCAGTCTCTGAAGGACTCTGAAGAGAGAGCTGCCAAGGTGGCCGAAGCTCTGAGGAGTGCCGAGGATAGGGAGCGGGGCCTGGCCCATTCCCTCAAGGACTCTGAAAAGAGAGCGGACCGACTGGCCGAGGCGCTCAGGCGCGCGGAAGACAGGGAGGTCAAGTTCACCAAGGCTCTAGAGGAACATGAAGAGAGGGCCCCACAAAATTGCCAGGGCTCTTGAGCGTGCTGGGGAGAGGGAGCTCCGGTTGGCTTAAGCTCTTCAGGGATCTGAGGAGAGGGCCGCCAGAGTGGTTGAAGCTTTGCAGTGTGCAGAGGCCAGGGAGGGCAAGCTGGTTGAGGCTCTGCAGGAGTCGGAGCAAAGGGTCGACAGGGTGGCCGAGGCCCTACAGGAGTCTGAGAGGAAAGTGTCTGATGCCCTCACCGCAGCTGGAAACAAAGAGGACGAGCTTGTTGAGGCTCTTGACGGGGCTGAGGAAAGGATCCGAAAGCTCACAGATGCTGTTGCGGAGGCCGAAAGCACCGCCAGCAGACTGGCCGAGCAAGAGACTCAGAAGTGTGATTCAGAGGAGATGCGCCACCACGATCACGAGGTCCGCCAGGAGGATACCCAGCACCGCCATTCTGAAGACGACACGCGCAGTCAAGCCAGCGACAAGGGGCACAGCCGGGCTGGAGAGGATGTTCGCGAAATGGCCGAGAATGTCATGGACAGGGTCGTTGAGGAGCTTGGTGTTGCGCAGGTCTTAGCCATGTTGGCCTCTGTGGTCACACGCAGGACTTGGGTGGTGTTTCCGGAGCATGTGTTGGAGGGGTGGGATTGGAGAAGGTGGGGAGGACATGATCATTGTTTGAGGAGGAATCTGGTATTTTCAGGTGCCTGTCTCTGTTCTTATGTACGGATACGGGAGGACGTCTGGTGTGATGGATTTCGGTTGGGAATGGCTTGTTGGTACCCTGGCGGTACGCTGTGACTTTGATAACGGAAGATTCCCTAGAAGTCACTCGTACTTGGGCTTGGAACCTTTACCGAACTGGAAGTCGGCTGTCATGGGTTTGGTTGGGGGTTGTTTGCTGGTATCCTGGCGGGACGCTGGGACGTTGATGACGGGTTATTCCCGAGACGTCACTCGCGCTTAGGCTTGGAGGCTTTACCAAACTTGAGGAAGTCGGCTGTGATGGAGTTTGGGGGTTTCTTTTTGGTACGCTGGCCGTACGCTGGGACATTGATGACGGAAGATTCTCGAGATGTCAGTCGTACTTGGGCTGGGTAGCTTTACAGTACCACAATGGAATGGACATGGCCGTGTCAATGATGGTGCTCCATGTCTTTGCATGTGGGGACATCATCGATGTTTTCCCGCCCCACCCAACTTCCGCTTGACTGGCCTAACATGATGTGGTCGGGTGGCGACCTGGCAGGCTGGCTGATGGCTGGGGCTGGCTGTGCTGCAATGTGGCGCCTGAGCTTTCCTATAATCAGAAATTGGGGTGTGCCTAATTTACGCGCTTGTGTGCCTGTTCATGTTGAGGATAAGTTCCCTCTGTCGGAGAGCCTACTAGTAAGCCTCCTCTGCATCGGGTGACGGGGCAGTGCAAAGGTGCGGGAGAAGGACAGAGAACAAACATCCGCCCAACTCCACTTGCAGGTTTCTGAGACCTTAATTTTGTCATCTCTTAATTAACAACCGACTGGGAATGTTGAGTGCGTGATCATGTCGCAACAACAACAAGGCATTCCTGCGTACATGAGGACTCTAGAGCCAGATGCAGCATCTCTCAACTACACGGCTTTCATTGACCAGATTGCAGGTCCCGGCGGTCCCAGACACCTTCGAAAATTCGCAGCGTTGAGGAATTTCCTCCACCTCGATGGATTTGCGCAGCCTGGAATCCCACCGTGTGTCGGCATACCGATCATCACTGTTGCGACAATCAAGCCCAACACAACCGATTTCGAGTTTCAGAATGTTGACACGCACGAGCTGGGCTCCATTATTGACCCCGACATAATGCAGCTGTTTCTTGTCGAAAATATCACACCCGAGTTGGTGAAAGTGCTGGGAGGCCATCTCGAGATCGACCCTCAGTTCTTTCTCGAATACATCGATGCAATCCCCGGGGATTTCAACATCACAAAGGAGGAGGAGGACGTCGCGCGGCCCGACTTGGTGCCCACGCCCTGGTACCGTCTCCAGAGCCTCGAGGGGCACTTGCCCACGCTGCACTCCTCGAGAGCCGAGTGCGAACACATTCGGATGCGCTTCGTCGGACCCAGACAGTGCAGCAATCGTCGACACGCCAAGGAGCGAATGCGGCCCGACCTCCACAAGATCAATGTCGAGAGGGTGGCGGGCCTGCAAATTCCCATTGCCCGCGACACGGGTGTTGGTGGTCGCCAGTTTGACAATGTCGCCATGACACGCCAATGCGCCTCGGTCTGGTTCAAGACGCCGGCAGATCCTAAGAAGCCGGAGTGGCTCAAAGGTACCTAAGTTACATGCCTAAATTCCCTTGATGGATTCCTGCGGTCCATTGTCCACGGCTGACATTCCGCGTCACAGGGCTCGTCCTCCTCGACCCTCCATTCGAGATCAATCATACCATCCAGAAAGAATACGGCGAGATGATGCCATCCATGCATCAAACCTGCACCGCCCATCTTGCCCCGCTCGACCTCACGCAACAAAATCCTGACTTGCTAAACGACCGGTCAAGCTATCGCGAATCCCTGGTCCGTTACCTCCAGACTCTTTCGCTCAACACTGAGTCCGATTTCCACCCCCTCCTGCTTGTCCGGGCCGTCGCGCGGATCGTAGCATCCGAGTGGATCGTGACCAACGCCCAGGTCGAGCGCGACATCAACACGATCGAGTGGCAGCTCGAGACCATGTCGGCCGCCGCCGCCGCAGATGTGGGAGTGCTTCAGAAGGTGCTGTCCAGGCTCTTCACCCACCGCCGCCGCATCGCCAAGTACCGGGCCCTCGTGGAGGAACAGGGGGGGCTCTTCCGGGAGCAGGGCGGAGGATCTGCCGGTAATAATACTATGCCCGCTGCATGGCTGCCCCGGCGGCTCCCGAGGGCGGCGAGGCGGGCGTTGCGAGACATGCAGACGGACGCGGACAAGGCGCATGACCTCGTCACGCGCAACGCCGAGAGGGTCGCGCAGCTGGTGGAGCTGCTCATGTCGGTCATGTCGGTCCGGGAGGCGGGCTTGTCGGTCAGGCAGAATGAGACGCTGACGTTCCTGGCGCTGGTGGCGACGTTTGCGCTGCCGTTTTTGGGGACAACTTTTTATATGGCTGACCGGGAGATTTTGTTTCACAGGTCACGACCAACCAGCCCGTTGGTTTGTGACCTAAACTTGAGGGGGTCCCGCGCCGCCGGCCGACCGACCCCCGGCCACGCCTTCATCTCGGGTTGCACACAAAGTGCAGCCATCGAGGATAAGTAAAGAGCGCAAGACGGAGAAATGATGCACATTCGTGTCCATCTTCAAGGTTTCCTAAAATTCTTTGCCGTTGCTTGTCTTCTTCTGAAGTTTTCGGCATACCCCCTCGTCCAAGTTACCCCTGACCCCTGAATAATTCCGACCCTCAACTACAAAACACAATGTCCAAGCAACACGTAAACCAACAAGAGGCCGACTGGCACGACAACAATGGCATCTGCGACTGCTTCACCGATAGCCAAGGCGACTGCGACTGCGGCCAGTGCTTCATGGGCAGCTGCTGCCCTTGCATCTGTATGTCCGATCCCTGCGCCCCCTTTAGTGACTAAGGCTTGGTCACTCCCCTAATCCCATCAAACGACCATACGAACTGACCGCCCGTGCCGCCAGTGCTGAACAAGACGGACGACATGCTGCACCGTCCCAACGAGGAGCCGAGCGGGTGCGGCGCCGTGGGCTGCGGCTGGTGCGTGCTCAACATGTGTGGTGGCTGGGGCATGATGTAAGTCCGCTGATCCAGTCCGCGAGTGCCAGATGAGTTGTAGAGGTACGAATACTGACGGGGTGCTCTTGATGAGCCTCGGCTGCCTCCAGCGTCGCGACATCCGCAAAGAGTACAACATCGGCGGCAGTTGGTGCGGCGACGCCTGCTGCAACTTCTGCCTCCCGTGCTGCGCCGTCATCCAGCAGCACAAGGAGGTCAAGATGCGCGTCAAGCCCACGGGGAACCGAGCGACGAATGTCCCGTATCAAGGGCAGCCTCAAATGCGCGCTCCGGGTCATTGATAGAGCGTGAGAATTGGTGGGCCGATGGTCGGTGCAGGACGCCAGAGTCGCGGGTCAAAGATGATTTGTTGGGTTTATATTTGTACGAATACCGGCATTTGGCGCAGATAGAGTACACTTGATACACATGGACGAAGCTGTTACTTCTTCACCGCAAACCGGAACTCCTCCCCGCGATCCAAGTACACCACGCGGTCCTCCAGCCCAGCAGCCGCCACCTCCTTTTTGAAGTCGTCCAGCGACGACAGCATCACATCGTAATCATCAAAGTGAATCGGCACCGTCACGTCCGGATCGACGAGACGCATCAGCTGCACCCCCTGCCTGCCGTCCATCGTGACCATGAGCAGCGGCATGTGGGGGCCCGGGATAGTCGTACCCCCAAGGTGAGCCAGCATCAAGTCGATCTTGTCCCCTTGCAGCCGCTTGGGAATCTCCCTGAGCTCGTCCACAAAAAGCGTATCGCCCGAGATGTAGACCCGGTATCCCGTCTCAAACTCCTCCCCCTCCCCTCCACCGCTTCCAGAAGGAGCAGCACTGCCAGCAGGCTTCGTCCACCCCAGCTCCACCAACCACCCATTCGTCGGCGGCACCGCCCCCAACAGCTCATTCGCCACCCCCAGCGGGCCGGGCGGGACATGCTTCCCCGGCATGCCCGTCACCCTAACCGCCTCCTTCCTCCCTCCTTCACCTCCTTCTTCCCGATCATCACCATCACCGCCAACAGGCCTAACAAGCACCCCCTCAAACTCCCCCACCCCAAGCACCCTCCTAAACCCCTCCCCTTCCACACCCCCCTTATCCTCCACCAAACAATACGATGTCCCGGACCGCCATGCCACCTAGGTCGGTATTGCTGGCGTGACACCATCGGCAACAAACACTACAAGTTGAAGACTCACCACTTAAGAAATCTCATCAAGTACGTAGAACAGGGCTGCAGACTACGGACTCACGACGATGTGCCAGACGAAATCCGTAAACAGCTGTATACTGAAGAAGCACAGTACATGGAGCGGCAGAGGAAGCAGGGAGCTTCCCAGGCCGGCTTTCCTCCGATCAATATAACCAACGTCATGCCCGCCCAGACCCCCCAAGCCTCCACGCCGTGTTCGGTACCGGTGACGCCGAAATCCACGAGATTGATGCCATGCGACCATTCCGCCCAACTTGAAATCCCAGGACTACGGGACATGGCCGTCAAGAGGTATAGTGACTGGCAGTGCTCTTAGGTTGGCGACGAAGCCCTGAAGATGGAATACCGGAAGGCTTGTGACTTGACCCTGGCTAATGGTCTAGACCTTGAACAAGTGTATAAAGATCAAGATGCCGGGTTTTATATTGAGAATGGCGTGAAGAGAGGCATTGTACGGCGGTTCGTTAGTGATATTGAGACGTAGGCTAAGCAACACTGCTTCTAGAACATATGCGGTTCGCTATAAAGATGATGTAGTCTAATTTACTGTCCTATATATACATTATGGTTCTTCAATACAAAGCCCAGCGTTGCGGAAATGCCCTACTGCACTCGACTCCCTTGCTCCCACGGTGTCGACACACCACTCCAAGAAAGCTCCAAAGTCCTGATATAGCAAATCTCTATAGACGTGCCAATTCCGCTTGATGAAGGCCTTTAACTCCGCGAAGAACTCTTCAATGGGGTTCAAGTCTAGCGAGTAAGGAGGGAGATAGAGCAGCTTTACCCCAGCCGTAGCGTAAAGCTGATCGATTCTATCCGAGCGATGGAATGAAGCATTATCCATCACGAGAACTGACCTTGGTTCTGGCCATTTCCCGCAATGGGGCAGTAGCTGTTCAATAAAAGTCTCAAACACGACGCTGTTAGTTGATCCCTGAAATACTTGGGCAAGGAAGACGCCGTCCTGCGCGTATGTAGGAAGAATTTGATACCTCCGACCGCGGTGGAATCGAGCAATTTGCACTGGTGACACCCCTAAGGGAGACCACCTATTACGCCTGAATCCAGCCCGCCTGTCACACCCAGATTCATCAATGTACACTAAATGGTACGAGCGAAACTCGGAGAGGTTGTAGAAGTAAAGGTCTCTCAGCTCTGCACTTCGTTCTTGTGCAACGCGACGTACGGTTTTTTTGGACCAACCCACCTCCCTCAATGCCCTGCTGATGCTGTAGGTGGTCACTAAGATTCCGAATTCGTCCTAGAGGAACACAACCATCTCGTCCTGGTACATGTGCGGCTTCTCGATCAGTCGGTGGCACAATGCGCCCAGCATGGGCGGCGTGATGCTTCTCGGCCGTCCAACCCCGTTGGCTGGCGCCTTGCTTGTCCTAAAGCATCGAAGATTCGCTCGGATGGTTCGAATGGAGCGCGTACTGCAACCGGCTACGCCGGCGATCTGAACATCGGTGAGCGAGTTGCTCATGATCATGTCTCGAATCTGGTCATGTTGAGAAAGCGAAAGATTTGGCGCTATGGCGACGAGTAGCGTGGCTTCGTAGGCTAAGATTGCAATGAAGCCGACGGTTGCTTGCGGGGCGGCGACGAGAAATCTGGGGAATGCTGCACTGGAACGAGGCCGGGCGAGTGTTGAGTCCAAGGTCACGTGGCCTACAGTTGCTTAATTTAGTACACCTTGAATGCAGGGTCGCAAAACGGGGATCCAGGAACCTGGCATGCCTTGCTCTCGTGCTGAGGCCCACTTGGAGCTCCACTTGACCAGGCACGATCTGGCGGACCGAGAACGTTCCGATCCGCGGCGGGAAGCCGCAGCAAGCGGGCCGGCAGGACACGATCTATCGGAACGATTGCTCGCGATGGCTTCTATGGCGCTGAAGTCTCCCCAGGGTTGGTTCAGCCTTACCGGTTAGCGCCGACAAGGCTGTGCTAAAATTAGCTCATTCCAAAGTCGTCAGGCTGCAGAAGAGGGGTCCGGGCAGACGGCGGGCTCAACTTCGCAAACACACCTACCTCGCCGGAACCTACATTGACAAAATACAGGCCGCTTGCCTGTGCCTCGCTCGCCGTACCGCCTCCGCAACCATCCGTATCGCCATGCCTGCCACGGACCTCCGCCTGCTCGCCCTCGACGGCGGCGGCGTCCGCGGCCTGTCCTCCCTCATGATCCTCCGCCGCCTTATGGCCACCGTCGATCCTGACGCCCCGCCTAAGCCCTGCGACTACTTCGACATGATCGGCGGCACCAGCACCGGCGGCCTGATCGCCATCATGCTGGGCCGCCTGCGCATGACCGTCGACGAGTGCATCGACGCCTACACTACGCTGTCCGACAGGGTGTTTGAGAAGAAGAGCCATCGCGTAACCATCAGAGGCAAGCTCCAGGGGCGGTTCGACGGCGCCGAGTTGGAGCGTGCAGTCAAGACTATCGTAGTCAATCGCGGCCTCGGCGAGGATGCACTGCTCAAGGACCCTGATTCTCCTTGCAAAGTGTAATCTACCCCTGCATCGGACTTGCGGACGGTCTTCACTAACTTCTGCTAGCTTCGTCTGCGCCACGAGCAAAGAGACTGGCGATACTGTCTGCCTGGCCAACTACCGCTCCCCGCGCAGCGACAACTCCGACCTCCTCAACGCCACCACGATCTGGCAGGCCTGCTGCGCGACATCGGCCGCGACAACCTTCTTCGATCCGATCGCCATCGGACTCTTTAACGAGCAGTTCGTCGACGGAGCGCTCGGCGCGAACAATCCTATCTACGCGCTGTGGAACCAGGCCCAGGACGTATGGGGCGATCAGCTGCGGGGCAGTCTCAAATGCCTCGTCTCCATCGGCACGGGCCTGCCCGCCCTGCGGTCCGTGCGCGACGACGTCCTCGGAATCTGGGCCACGCTGAAAGATCTTGCGACGGAAACGGAGAAGACAGCACAGCAGTTCCATCGCGACAAGTCGTACCTTGACGATGAAGGACGCTATTACCGGTTCAACGTGGACCGCGGGCTCGAGAAGATCGGGCTCGAGGAGTCGAGGAAGAAGACGGAAATTGCGGCTGCGACGCGCCGTTATGTCGAGTCGCAGGCTGTGTTCAAGCAGATGAAGGCGTGCGCAAACAGTATTGCGCGACGAGAGTGTTAGTCTAGCTATTCCCAGCTCCTAGCTAGTTGTATTAAAAGCTCTATATAGCCGCTGACCAGCGCATCAGATTACGGCCCGTACCGAACGCCATTTAGCCTGCAAGGCGTGCCAGTCTCGAATCACTTGGTAGCCCGACTATCCGCTACCGCCGAGCTCGAAGAGTGCCTTCTCCCGCGACGCCGTTTACAAGAAACAAAACGGCGGATATTCGTCCTATACGGACTCGGTGGGATCGGGAAGACGCAGCTGGCGGCCGATTTCGCTCGACGGCACCAAGCAGCGTTCAGCTCGGTGTTCTGGCTGGACGGCCGGTCAGAGGACCGGCTGATGCAGAGCCTTGCTAGCTGTGCGGCGAGGATACCGGAAGGCCAGATTCCCGAGAGGAGCAGGAACGCTGTGTTGAGTAGCGAACAAGATCTCAAGATCGTTGTAGCGGACGTGTTGGACTGGCTCGCGCGACCGGATAATATCGACTGGTTGCTTGTCCTTGACAACGTCGACCAAGATTTTGAGCAGGGCGGCGAGACGGGCGCGTATGATGTCCGGCGGTACTTGCCCGGCGACCATGGGTCGGTACTGATCACTACACGGCTATCGCGACTCGCACAGCTAGGTCATTCGACGCGGTTAAAAAGGGTCGATGAACAACAGAGCAAGGCCATCTTGCAGCAGTGGCACGGGGCGGAACTAGGTGAGATTTCCGCTCTATCTGCGTTTGGCCTGGTGCTGATGCTTTGTAGCCATGGACGAGGCTGGCAGAGAGCTGCTCGGTCTGCTCGACGGCCTTCCGCTCGCGCTGGCACAGGCTGCCTCATATATCCGCGAGACCGGGCTCGATACCGCGTCGTATGTTCGGCTCTACAAGCAGCAGTGGGACGATCTGATGGAATCGGACGGGGAGTCGGGCTCGCCGCTGGTGGACTACGAACAAGGAAGCGTCGCGACAACGTGGACCGTATCGTTCAAGGCGGTTGAGGCACAAAACAAGAACGCCGCAAACCTGCTCTGTCTCTGGGCCTTTGTCGACGGCAGAGACCTTTGGCACGGCCTGCTGCAGGCGGCTGTCGATGGCGGAGAGCAGTGGCCTGGATGGCTGTGTGATGTCGCAGGCAACGAGGTCAAGTACTTGGACGCGGTTCGACTGCTGCTCCGGTACTCGATCATCGAGTCTCGGGAATCAGTGCAGGGGAGCCATACGATGCATCCGGTGGTGCATAGATGGGCGTCGCACATACAGGATGGCGCTGGGAAAAGAGAGGTCCTGCGGCTGGCGGTGATGGTAGTTGGGTCATCGGTGCCTAGTAGTACGAGCAAGGACTACTGGGTGGTCCAGCGGCGGCTCCTCCCGCATGCGGAAAGGTGCTCATGGTGGATAGGAGAGATATATAAGGCGGGACGGGGCTTTGACAACACAACGGCGATAGGCGCAATGCATATGTTGGGCCTCCTCTACGCGGATCAAGGCCGGCTGAAGGAGGCCGAGTTGATGTATCAGCGGGCGCTGGGAGGCTACAAGAAGGGGCTCGGACGGGACCACACATCGACTCTCCGCGCGATCGGCAGCTTGGGCAACCTCTACAGGGATCAAGGCCGGCTGACGGAGGCCGAATCGATGTATCAGCGGGCGCTGGAAGGCTACGAGAAGGCGCTCGGACGAGACCACCCATCGACTCTCGATACGGTCAACAACTTGGGCATTCTCTACGCGGATCAAGGCCAGCTGGCGGAGGCCGAGTCGATGTATCGGCGGGCGCTGGAAGGCTATGAGAAGGCGCTCGGACAGGACCACACATCGACTCTCTCTACGGTCAACAACTTGGGCAACCTCTGCGCGGATCAAGGCCGGCTGACGGAGGCCGAGTCGATGTATCAGCGGGCGCTGGAAGGCTACGAGAAGGCGCTCGGACG
>MU863742.1:0-11485 GCA_033575675.1 Parathielavia hyrcaniae | reverse complement strand
AGGCTCGAGGGTCGGGCGTAGTTGGTTCGCGTCCCCGAACCGGGAACGGGATCCTGGCGCAAAGCATGCATCGCCATCGCGAATGCGCGGGGGGCGAGCTGAGGGGCTTAATGGGGTGTGAACGAAGTAGAATGGGCGACGGCTTCCGGCCTCCGTCGCCCGGCGCCGTTTGCAGTCGTTACGGAGCCGGCGCCACTCCGGGAACGCGAACGGGTTCTCGGCCGGCAAAACTTCGGGCGAGGCGTTGGTTCGTGCTTGCTGAGTCATCAATTGCAGTTGTGCGAAAGGCAAGATTTTGCGCGACTCGGAGGCTTGCAAGGAGATGAGGGAGCGATCGTGGTTGGGACTCGAGAGTCGATGAGAATTCCAAGTTATTACCTAGATTTAGCGAACAGTTGAGTCGGAGTAAGACAGTGGGTGGAAGTTCCGGCGACCGCTCAGAACTAGCTTTGGGTCTGGAAATCGACAGCGCCTCTCGTTGGATAAACTCAGTCGAGTGGTCGCAGCGAAGAAAATAATCATGAGATTGCAAGTTTTCGGAGATTTTTATTGAGGCCCGCCGCAACTGGTGCTTTGCCACAGTTTTCTTTCCGGTTCGGTCCAGCTTCGGCAGGCTGTGCAGGTGGTTCAACGGAAGGCCGCCTCCAGGCTCCTGCCTTGTGTCCAACTGACGTGTTGCCCTCCTGTTGGCTCCAAGTTGTACTACCTCAGAGGTACCTTCGGTACCTCCATACTTTACCTTGGTGGAGGGGTTCGACTTTCGACAAGTCTCGATTCACTGCAGTGAACCATTGTCTGACATGGCCAGTTCATAATTCCGTTACTATCACAATAATGGAGGTTTGCCTTCAGAACCACGGCAGACAGTACCTGGACCCCGCAGTCTGAGAGATCCCGTAACTCAGATCTGAGCCACACTTGGTGGTGGTACTCACGGAATCTGGAAGGTTAACATCCGTCATGGAGGTCTGGAGGCTTCACTGCTTACCCAGTTGCCGTCTTCAATCAATATATCCAGCTCGATCCATTGAACAGTCGAAACCCATAGAGATTAAGCCGAACCCCTTCCCCCAAACCCCCCCACCCCACTCCGTGAGTGTAAGACACATGACACATCTGGCATTGGGAGCGCCGAGAGCCGTTGAAGAACCCTGACAGCTTCAATAGGTCCAAACCGATACTTTTCCTACAGGATAACCAGCTGCAGGTCCAGGAGGCAAGCCGATATGTTTTCAGAGCATTGTGGTCTGTACCTCTATGGCAGGTGTGCTGACTTCTCCAGTCATATTCTTGTCGATTTTGTCGATCTGGACTGACCGAGGTCTCGATAAGGTAAGATTCCACCGTCTTGCAGTGGAATTGGTTCAAGTGGCAGGATCGGCAAGAAGTACTGGCGAAAAAAATAAAGGAGGAAGGCACGTTTCCCAATATTAGGGCCAATACCCTCAGCTTTCTTCAGCATCCCAATCAAAGCAACCACCAAGCATCCTTCTTTGGCTTCAACTTCCGACACGGTTAACAAAATTCAGATGTTCTGCGCCACCCATCGACACAACTTTTCAATGCGCCATTTTCTGGTTGTTTTTGTCAGTGTGAGGGTTCTGGCTGTCTGTGCGGAGCCGAGCTGAAGCTGTCTCTCCTCTTTAATACCGGAATCTAGATGATAACTGAAGAAGTTATGCCCTAGATCCCGACATCGCTGTCGCACGACGCACGGCCCTCGACTCCTAGCATGCAAAATTCTTGACGGTTGCACTACCTAGGACAAAGATGGTTGGTGGCGTCGGGGTAATCTCAAATACCCGGTAGCTTCAGCCAGGGCGGGTTCCAGGTTGGTCGGGAACTCAGTTTCTCAGGTTCCTTCTTTTGCTTATTTTCACCTCAACGATCTTGGTAGTGCCAGGACGGGACTGCCAGCCATGATCACATTCTCTTGATGACAGAAACACCAATTCGTCCTCTCAATTTCCTCTTGATGCGATTCAAAGACCCCAAGAATCCCGGATAAAACGACACCGTAACGCCCACCGTTGACGCAGGTGGACGCAGGTGGACGCAGGTGGACGCAGGTGGACGCAGGTGGACGCAGGTGGACGCAGGTGGACGCAGGTGGACGCAGGTGGACGCAGGTGGACGCAGGTGAACGCTCTGCGCGGAGTTTTGAGCCCCCTCCCCCATCTTCAGTTCTGCGAAGCTGTTTCATGATGGTATGCCAAGCCCCGCTACAGGGTAGAAGAAGACCTTGAATGTTCAGTCGCGACATTGCCTCGCCTCTGAGCCCCTCAAAACTCGAGCGGCCCGGCCATGGCACGACTGCAAGTTTTCACCAAGCTAAGACGCCTGAACAGGAATTTAGCTCTGTCGTCTCCGCGGCAAACCGATACCACGCATCATGGGAGCCCGGGCAAGCGCTTGCACGCGCTGAAAGCGTGATCGCAACTGAGCTGGCGGCGAGGAACACTATCGACAACGGGGTGCGAATGTTTGTCATTATCGGGGTGCCCATTCTCGGCGCCGCCGTCATCTCTTTCTTCGTCGGGTGTTGTATCGCGCACATCAGGATCAAGCGGCAGGAATCTGGCGGCAAGGAAGACGTGGAGATGGGGAGAAGATGAAGGACAATGATGTAGTTAAGGTAGTGTATTGTACGACAGCGAGAATACCCCTGAGGTGTCGAGGACCAGTGCTGATTGATAGTGACCATCAGGTTAGCGAGCTGTTCGACTATGGAGGGCTGAGTAACCTTGAGTGTGGGTGTTGAGCTTCACCTAATTACTTCTAATTATGACGCGAGTGGTGAAAAGGTCGATCATGGCAACCTGTGGCCATGAACATCCGCGACAGCTTGCCGACCTCCCGAACTACTCAAGTTAGTTACCTGAGTACCTTCGGTAACCTATCTGGTAAGTCACCGGTACTAGGTAGAGGGATTGTGAGCTATTCACCAGAATGAGAACCTTCTGGATTGAAGTCGACAGTTCAATCGACACGCATGGTCCCCATCTACACTCACCGAAGAGGGTGTCGTCGAATTATCTTTGGGTGACACAGCTCAGCCTGTGATTCGAGGACGAAATGTACACCCGACAACGGAGTACGGCGATTGGTAGCTGCTGGACATCCCGGCTTGCGTCGGGCGCACCGGGAAAAGGGCTCCCCGAACCGGAACGCCTCCCAGGTATTGACTCTGGCATGTGACGGACAAGTCACAACCTGGCAACCGCATTCCTTGAGAAACCGACGTGCTCCAAGAAATGTGCCCAAGATAAGGGTACTTAGGTCTCCCTCTCTAACCTGATTCCTTGTCCAAGAGCACATCTCGTCGTCCGGACACTTGCCTTTCAAACATCAACCCTGTCTTGTACCAACCATGAATCTGGACAGTTACACCCGGCTCAACCCATACTTTGACGAGGACGAAAAGGATGATGAGAAAAGAGAAGCAGGACGAGGGCGCATGGTGGTGTTGACCGCATGCATCATCTTGGTCATGGTCATCGTTGGTGTATGGTGGACGCGGAGCCTGCCGTGAAGCAGTAGAGCCCAGGGTAAGGATCGTGGACGCGTTTCTCCACTACAGAATCTAGCTAACGCAAACCCCAAAAGGCAGAGTGGGATGACTGAGATGGGACTCCGACTACAGTGATGGTGATGATACTGTCAAATTCTGTGATGATACCCAGCTCCATGATGGTGAACAATGCAAACTTGGGAGTTGGGAACAATGCTAAGAAGCGTCGCGTCATGGGAGAGTGGACGGTGGGGAAGCGGGGCGGTGGAGAAGTGGATGAGAGGCGTCAAGCACGCTAGGGTTGACCGCCTCTGGCAGAATGACAAGCCCCACTAAAAATTCTCGAGATCATCGAAGCTCCATGCGCGTTTCGCCGTCCTCTTCATCCGTTAGATCCGTGATGCCTTAGCCCGAGTCCAAGATGCCGAAAAACAAGCCGCCAACGCGGGGCAGCGCTTCGTCTGGACGAATCACCGACTCTCGGTTTGCCAGCTTCGAGACAGACCCACGGTACCAGCTGCCGTCCAAGAAAAACGTCAAGACAAAGCTCGACAAGCGTTTCTCCCGCGTGCTCAAGGATGCCGACTTTGTCGCCACTGCGAAGGTCGACCGCTACGGCCGGAAGCTGAAGACGGACACCAAGAAGAAGGCGCTACAACGGTTGTACGAGGACGAGGACGAGGAGGAGAACGAAGGCGAAGGCGAAAAGCTCCACAATGTGGAGGAGGATGCCGAGGTTGAAGCCGACGATATTGTCCGTCGCGAACTGGAAAAGGCCGATGCCGAGTACGATCCGGCCCGTGGTGGTGGCTTCTCCTCGTCAGAGTCCGAAGAGGACTTAGACGATGGCTCGGAGTCCGAAGAGGAGGCCGAAGAGGACGACGGGGTCGAGGAGTCGCGGCCAGGCATCCGTTTGCGCAGGGAGAAACAAGAGGTTGAGGTGGGCGAGATTACGAACCGCTTTGCCGTCGTCAACATGGACTGGGACCACATCAAGTCCATCGATCTGATGGCCCTGTTCTCGAGCTTCGTGGCGGCCGGCGGCCACATCGAGAAGGTATCTATTTATCCGAGCGAGTTTGGCAAGTCGCGGATGCAGCGCGAAGAGGTGGAAGGCCCTCCGAGGGAGATCTTCAAAACGGGCAAAGACTTGGGCAACTCGGACGGGAAGGACGACCAGGACGACGAGGCTTCCTCTGCATCGGACAGCGAAGATGATGAGAATGCTGCCGAGGATTCGGACGAGGAAATCAAAAAGGAGCTGCTCCAAGAGGGCAATGACCAGGACTTTGACAGCGACGCCCTCCGCGCATACCAGATGGATCGGCTACGATACTACTACGCGGTGGTGGTTTGTTCGGATAAGAACACGGCGCACAAGATTTACGATGCAACCGACGGCAGCGAGTACTTGTCATCCTCCAACTTCCTGGACCTGCGCTTCATCCCTGAGGATGTGACCTTCGACGACGAGCCCCGAGACGAGTGCGACAACGTGCCGTCCGGATACAAGCCCGTTGAATTCGTCACGGACGCTCTGCAGCATTCTAAGGTGAAGCTTACCTGGGACATGCACCCGGAGGAGGTCTCGAGGAAGGAGACAATCAAAAAGGCCTTCACAGGGAGCCGGGCAGACATTGCAGATAATGATCTGCGGGCATACCTGGCGAGTGACAGCGAGAGCGACGCGGAAGACGAGCCAGACGCCCTTGCAGCAGATGAGAACGACGAGGAGGCCCCGCTCAGCAAAAAGGAGCTCGCGCGGCGCAAGATGCGAGCGGCGCTTGGTCTCGGCGATGAACCAGCCCCGAAGCCGTCAAGGTCTGCGCCTGTTGGAGAGATGCAGATCACATTCGCTCCTGCGCTGTCCGGGAAGCCGGAGAAGGAAGAAGTTGAGGAAACAACCATTGAAAAGTACAAGCGCAAGGAGAAGGAGCGTAAAGAAAAAAAGCGGGCCATGGCCCTCGCTAAGAGAGAGGGTGTCGATGCTGGGGCGGTCCAGGAGGAACCGGCGAAGGAGGCAGGCGAGGACCTTGGCTTCGACGATCCGTTTTTCACCTCGGAGCCCGCTCAGCCATCCAAGTCAGCGGTGCGCAAAGAGGAGAGGCTCAAGAAGCGCGCCGCCAAGGAGCGGGAGGACGCTGAGAACGCTACACAGAAAGCGCAGCTTGAACTCCTCATGGCTGACGAGAACGGAGGCGGTGCACATCTCGATCACTTCGACATGAAGGATATTGTACGGGCAGAAAAGCAAAAGAGCAAGAAGAAGAAGGGCAAGAAGGGTGCCGCGGACCAGGGCGGCCTGCAGGAGGACTTCCAGATGGACGTCGAAGACCCCCGATTCAAGGCCGTGTTTGAGAACCACGAGTTCGCCATCGACCCGTCGCACCCCAAGTACAAGGCGACGCAGGGCATGAAGACGCTGCTGGAGCAGGGCAGGAAGAAGCGGAAGCTCGCACCGGAAGAACCCAGCCACAAGAGCTCCAAGAAAGCCAAGGTACAGGGCGAGGGTGACGTTGGAGAGCTCAGCGGTCTGGTGGACGCTGTGAAGAAGAAGGTCTAGGCGAAGAGGTAGCGACAGTGTATCGGACTTCCTTTGATATTTATCAAGTCGCCAGACACATGAGAGATTGTTTTGCATGAAACACTCGCCTCGCGCATGCTTGTTTTGTGTGCTGGCGGGTTTCTGCTTATAGATGTTCCCTGTCTGCTCAAAAGGGTCCAGAAATGGTAGCTTTGAGGACCAAAAACTGCCCCTTTTGAACAACAACGAAGACAGAAAACTGCCGGTATCTCAGGTCGCTTGGCCCGGGTGACAGTCATCCTGTCATCCTGGCTTTGCTTGGGTTTGCTTGGCCCGCTTGGCGGCCCTTAGGGGGCCCGGGTTGGCGCGTTGGAGGGGGAAGGCACAGTACGACGCTGTCAACACAAAACCCGCCTGGTTTTGACCTGAATTTTCAGGTCAAAGACGCTCGGATGACCAGCCAAATCGAGCCTTGGGAAGCGATTTCCTCAGGGCTAGCCTTGCTAGCGCGTAAATACAAAGGTCTCGGCCGTCGTTGAGAGGTATCTACTCGACGACCAGGACCTTACGCCCAAGAACACGCGCAAGGCGTACGGACCAAAGCAGGCCGAGTGGATGGTCAGTCAGCAGGTGACCCCCTTCGTTTGTTATAGAAGCCCGGCAGCTAAACAGGGGGAATATTGATCATAGGAATGGAGCAAATCTCGCTTCCCAGAGATCCCGCCTGGCTGGCCGGCGCAATACCAGATAGGCAAAATGGCACCAACGAATTACAGCAATTCACACTCGGCAATCGCACACCAAGGTCCCAATAGCGGGTTGGTACATCTCTGGTTTGCTTTGTGCGCCTCAATCTCGTCAACGTTGACTACATTAACCATCTCTTCCTCTTGTATAGCACTGTCATCCAAAACCTCCACAACGTCCAAAACGTCCACAACGTTCACAACGTCCACAACATCCACGCTGGTAAATCACTGTTGTTGCTAGTTCTCGGCTTTTTTGCTTTCTTCCGTCCTTATCAAATACGCTAACTCGTCCTTTGATAAAGAATATCTGAAGAGCGACTTCCCCCCGACCGCAGACGATGCAGCCTTCGACTCCAACGCGGAAGAGCATAACGCACAATGCCATCCTGACACCCGAACCGAGCTCCTCGGCCAGATCAAGGAGTGGGCAAACGACTCTCAAGCCGAGAGCATCTTCTGGCTGAATGGCATGGCAGGAACGGGGAAATCCACCATTTCCCGCACCGTCGCGCAGTCGTTCAAAGACCAGAATTTACTCGGTGCTAGCTTCTTCTTCAAGAGGGGCGAAGGCGACCGTGGGAAAGCCACCCTTTTTTTCCCCCCATTGCCAGCCAGCTTGTACGCAAGATTCCTGCCCTGGAGCCTTCTGTCAGAAAGGTTATCCTTGCCGATATCGCCAAGAAGGCGCTGAGAGACCAGTTCGAACAGCTCATCCTGCAGCCTCTTAGTGGCATTCACCACGATATGGCGATTACGATCGTCGTCGACGCTCTCGACGAGTGCGGCGGAGACAACGATGTAAAGGCTATCATCTCCCTGCTAGCACAAGCAAAGACATTGACCTCTATACGACTAAGGGTTTTCATCACCAGCCGGCCTGAGCTGCCCATTCGCCTCGGTTTTAACGCTGTCCAGGGCAAGTACCAGGATATGGCCTTGCATCAGATACCAGAGCTAGTTGTCGAACGAGACATCTCCACGTTCGTCAGGCACGAGCTTGCAAACATCCGGGACCAACACAACAGTCTACCTCCGAACCGAAAACTGCCGCTTGATTGGCCAGGCGAAAATGTCATTCACACACTCACTCAGATGGCTATCCCTTTGTTCATTTTCGCCGCAACTGCCTGCCGCTTCATTGGGGATGAGGGAAGGTCGAACCCTGACAAACGGTTGAAGCATGTCCTGAAGTACCAGACGGAGACGCACGATTCCAGACTTGACAAGCTTGACGCCACCTACCTACCAGTTCTGAGCCAGCTCACTTTTGGGCGCAACGACCGAGACCAGGCCGAGTTTCTAACTGAATTCCGAGATGTTGTTGGGCCCATTGTGCTCCTTGCTCAACCTCTCTCAACACGGTCACTTGCAGAGCTTCTCAACATTGCAAACGACGACATTGAAGACCAGCTTATGTCGCTCCACTCCGTTCTGGATATCCCCTCCCAGATTGATGCCCCGGTCAGACTCTTTCACCTGTCATTCCGCGAGTTCCTCGTCGATCCGACCAAGCGTACCACGAAGGACTTTTGGATCGATGAGACAAAATATCACAAGACGCTCGCGGACAGATGTATTCAACTGTTGCGCCAACACCTCAGGAGAGACATCTGCGGTCTACAATTGCCGGGAAAACTACGGTCAGAAGTCGACCAACGGACCATTGACGCCGCTCTGCCACCCGAGGTCCAGTACGCATGTCAGTACTGGGTGCACCACTTGAAAGAGAGCAAAGGCAGCAAACGGGATGGCGGCCCAGTCTACAGCTTCCTACGGGATGGCGACCCAGTCCACAGCTTCCTGACGAGCCATCTCCTTAACTGGCTCGAAGCGCTTAGCCTTCTAGGTCGTGTCTCCGAGAGTGTCGGCATGGTAGACGATTTGGTAGCCCTCAGTGTGCGTTACGCCCTTGCCCACTATCCCCGAAACATACTAACATCCCGTTTCAGCCTGCAGATGCCATTGAGATATCTGGATTTTTCCACGATATAAGACGGTTCGTTCAGAGCAGTCGGTCAATCATCGATATGGCGCCACTTCAAGTATACGCTTCAGCACTTGTGTTCAGCCCGGCCGGCAGTATAACAAGAGGCCTTTTCAAGCAGGAAGAACGGAGGTGGATTACTACCGGGCCAGTTGTAGAAGATGATTGGAATGCGTGTACGCAGACGCTCGAGGGGCATAGCAGTTCGGTCAACTCGGTCGCCTTCTCGCCCGACTCGAAGCTCGTTGCGTCCGGGTCAGACGACAAGACCGTCAAGATCTGGGATGCGGCGACGGGGACATGCACGCAGACGCTCGAGGGGCATAGCGGTTCTCACCATACCTCGAACTTGATTACTTCCTGGTCAGGCGATGAGGAACACCTCCCTCACCAAAACTATGGAATAGGCTCGGACGGTAGGTGGATTGTGAGGGGCTCAGAAAACTGGCTGTGGCTACCTCCAGGATGCCGACCGGGATGTTCGGCTGGAGCGGCATCAACTATTGCCATTGGCTGTACGTCGGGACGTGTCCTAATTATGATGTTGCCGGCAGATATGTAGTGCGGATCTCTCTTCCTCTCTTTTTCTCCTTCTCTCTTTCTTTCCTTTTCAAAGCGTGCCACAGGAGGGGCCCGGGGCGATCGTTTAATTTATAGCCGTCATAGTATTCTAGAGTTTTCCATTCCTCAGCTTTCTAATCATCAAGCGCTCCCTTTCGCCCTAACCATAATTCCCCGATGGAATGGAATGGAGTAGAGTCGATGAGAATATATGGAGCATTGGATCCACTGTCGTACGACCAGGGGTGGAATCCATTGGGAACATTGGGGGTGGAATCCATTGAGCCATCAGGCTCCAAATCATTGTATCAAGGTCCATTTGAAAGCATATGACATGCACTGTCACGGCAGGGAGCTAGCTGTGACGTCGTTTGGGCAATTGGTGCTTGGACCATGGCACGTCCCGGGGGATAGGCTTCGCTTCGATCTCAGCGGAGTAGCGGTAGCACAGACGTAATGAAAGCCAATGATGGTATATTCAAAGGGTAACTGAACTCAATCGCTCTAGCACTCTGAGTAGGCCCTCTAATTACCTAGTGATGGCGGCTTCCAGAAGAGCCATGACCTTCACTAACACGTCATCAGGTTGCCAGTCCATTTCCACCTCGATGTCAACCAGGAACGTCCCATGACTCCGGTCCAGCAGTCCGGTGACGTCCGAAATTCTCCGTTCAGAAACATTATTTATCCGTTGCGATAGCTACGGGCCGTATTTTGCGGCTGCAAACCTTGGCGGGTGATTCTTGATTGCGTGGTCAAAATCTTCAAAACTTACACCGTTCGCAAGCTCTGGAAAAACCATATCTAAGCGCACCGCTTGCACGCCCGCGCAATTTATTGCGTGGTCGCAGCGGGGGTGGAAAGTAGAGCGATTCGAGGTGCCGCAGACCTCGTCGAAAATCTTTCGCCGGCGCACGGACCAACCAGCTACCCGACCCACCCACAGTTGCCCAGACGACTACCCGCCTGAGCCCCTGAGCCTCTGAGCCCCTGAGCCCCTGAGTCCCCGAAACGTTGAACGGGACAGGATGGCCGCTCCTACCCCTCCGACTAACGGGGGAGGAGGAGGACCAGCCCGGTCACGGCATTCAAGCGCCCCTCCGACACCACCTCTCTCCCCTCTACCTACCGACATTGACGCTATCAAGAAGATAGTTGACGGATTGGTGGCTCTGGCAAACCCAGAAAAGAAAGGGACCGCCAGAGGCATGGGGCAAGACCTCCTTGCAGCTGTACGCAAGGTCCACAGCGCGGCTCAGAACCAAACGGGCACCATCTCACTGGTCAACCTCCGCAGAGTGGTGGCCGAGGAAGCCAAGACGGCCGTCACCGGAGCCCAGGAGAAAAGATCCTGGGCTGCGGTGGCTTCCCAAGAATCCAGCCCTCCCCAGGCGCAGGCCACTACCCCAACGAAGACAGTGCCAGCCCGGATCAACAAGGAAATCCTTGTTAGAGGCAGAGGAATGCTAGCTGACATGGCCAAACGGACCCCGCAGGAGATTGTCCAAGCCATCAATAAAGCGTCAATGAAGAAGGGGGCAATCGCAGCCCGGAGGCTCCCGAGCGGGGACACGGTTGTTACCTTCCAAGGTACGACAACCAGGGACTGGCACTCCACTAACGTGGGGTGGATCAAGGAGGCCTTTGGACAGCAAGCCGAGGAGAACAAAAGAACATTCGCGGTCCTGTTGAAGGGACTATGGAAGCGAGACCTACAGGGGACGACTGAGGAGGCATTCGGTAGGGAAACTGGCCTTCAAACAATCGACAAGGTTAAATTCAGGGTGCCGAAACATCAGGAAGCGACCAGGGCGACAGTGCTAGTGGCACTGACCTCTCAGGAGGAGGCTCATAGGGCCTGCGACGAGGGAGTGGTTTAGAGGGCTCAGCTACTGGACTGCGAGCCGTACTGGGCTGCTCTAAGTCCAGTGCAGTGTTTCAAATGCTGGAAATGGGGCCACACGCAGCACTACTGCAGATCAACACCACTATGCCCCCGGTGTGGGACGAAGGCCCACGGAGAGGGCGGCAAGGATGGAGAGTCCCAATGCCCAACCCACAACAGTGAAATCCCGCTCCGGTGTCCGGTTTGCGGAGGGAGACACCCAGCCTGGTCGAAGGAGTGCCCCGAAAAGTCGAAGGTGATGTCGAAGGCC
>MU863741.1:0-24317 GCA_033575675.1 Parathielavia hyrcaniae | reverse complement strand
CGAGGGTGCCCTGTCCCGGCCACCAGAACGGCGCCGGGTCGGGTGGTTTTGCTAACCAAATCCCTCTTGCAGCTCGTTAGCTTCGCTGATAATGCGCGACGCGATGCGGTGGTGGTTGGCCCGCGCTGTCCGTTCGTAGGTTTGAGGGTGTCGCGAAAAATTTGAACGACGGCCCTCCACCGGGGTTTGACGACGCGCCACCCACGCAACGCGTGCAAATCGCAGCTACTGACGCCGGACACCACGGGAAGGCCTGCTGCTTCGTCCTACTGCTCTTTCAAGCAGTATCCGGTGTACTCACCGGAGGCGCCACCCACCATTTTCCTCGCAGTGGGCTGAAAAGTTAACTTCTACCCACGTGCGACCTTCAAACGGCATCCTTCCCCGCCGCAACAATTGCCATTTCCAACACCACAGTGATTCGTAACAAACCGGAGCTGCTGCTACGAGGAACAGCAAGGCCAAGGAACGCGACCCGAGAGCAACCACCGTCGCTCTCTACCATCCCAACGCGGCTCTGGCGCATCGCCCGCACAGGGTAGTTCGGTCCTCCCTCTTTCCCCGCCAACCGAAGTTGCCCAGCCAACGCGACATTTAGTAGAGGTCAGCGAACCAGTACACAAGATCGCCTCCAGGATACATACACAATGGCCGATGCCGCGGCCGACGACTTTAGCCCGTACGAGCGATCCGACCGACGACTGAGGGGCTCAAAGATCGTCCCAACGCGCAAAACGCCGGCATGGGCGCGGCACTTGCATCCCGCCATTGTCGCAAGGCTCCTCTTCGGAAAGGGAAAGTGAGACGGACGAAGTCCCTGTCGCAAAATTCGAGGAATGGTCGCTTGGAAACGCGGTCCTGAAGCGGGTTACAGTGGACGGTGCGCCGGCTACTTTCATAGTACAGTTCACCTGGGACCCATGTGTACACCATGGAACGGAGAATTGGGGCACTGTTCCCCCTGCGAAGAGGCGCCGCCCGGTGAGACAGAAAATCAAATGGTCCACGAAGGTCGAGGACAAGCCGACGTCAACTTCGAGGAGGGCGAGATACACGCCAGCGGATGACGAGAACATCCGTCAGCTAAAGGAGCGAGGACTATCTTGGACCGCGATCGCCAAGCATTTCCCGGGGAGGACTGCCGGGGCCATTGAGGTGAGGTATTGCACTAAACTCAACGTCGGCGAGGAAGAATGGGAGGCAGAGAAGATTTGTGACCATCGCGCTCCCTGTCGTCCCATATGCAAGTCCCGTCCTCGTTCAAATGGTACCACTTCTGATACTGATCACTCCAATCCCAGTAGCCTTCAGCCAACAACGGCTGCGGTACGGCAGATCCCGTAGACGCCGAGGCTTGCGTAGAGGACCCCGTCGCTTGTCGAGACGCGCTCTAGCGTATCTTCTTGCCCGAACCGTGCTTCTTGCGAGACTGGGAATTCGACGGGGGACTGTGGGATGCCCTAGTTCGCTTCGAACTGGTCTCGCTCTGGCTGAAGCTCGACGTGAAGCTCGTAGCGAAGCTCATGGCCGGTTCGGCACCAGGCGATGTGGACTCCTGGCTTGGCTCTTCGTCCTCCGCACACAAGTACTGTAGAAGAGCCAGTTCCTCGTCGACGTCCTCGGATGCAGTATAGTCCCCGGTGCCGAGAGCTTGTGATCCGGGATAGTCCTCGCAATCCACGAATTCGTCAATCGACTCCTCGCCTTCCTCGGCCACGGCACCTGTGATTTTTGGTTCAGGCGGCGCGTCTGCGTCGGTTTGCCGCGCCCTTGTATTCGCCGTCCAGATGAAGCTATCGCGGTGCCTTTATTAGGCCAAGTCCCTCGTATTCCGGAATGCCGTTGCGTCTTGAACGAATGTCTCGCGGGTATCTGTTATACCAAACGTCCGGAGCTAGGTCATGTGGTACTCGGGCCGCCTGCCCGGCGCGGTCGGCGGCGTGATGTCATGGGGCTCGCCCCGTACTTATGTGTAGATAAGATAGGAGGCCTGGACCTGGGCCCTGGTAGGCCAAGCCCTGGGGTGGTCTGTGCGCATGCAGGGTTTTCCCATGCCCGCATGCAGCCCATGGTTCTGGCTCCTCGTGCAACCTTAGCAACACGACCAAGTCACCAACTCGCCTATCAGCCCCGTGATAGCATTAGCGCCTTGGTGGGATCCCGTTACTGTGGTTGCCGGCAAAAGTTTTCAAAGTGGGCCGGGTACCGACCAGGGTCACGGACAGAGGCCCACCCTCCCCATCAATGTACCAACGCGTCGCGCGTGGCCGTCGAGTCAGAAAAACATCACCACCTTTGCAATGGCTTCAGAGGCCCCCTCTACACCACCCAGTCAGCGTTTCAAGAACCCTGATCTTACTCGCGATGAGCGGCTTCAAGTTCAAACCCTCCGCAATCTTGGCCTTTCATACGAGCAAATCGTTACACAACTTGGCCTTACTTACAACCAAGTTGGACATGCTTGCCGCGCTCCAAATATCACACCAAAGAAGCGCTCTGGTCGCCCTGGCCTTCTCAACCCTGAACAGGTCGAAGAGCTGATTGCCTTTGTTACCTCCTCAAAAGCGTCTCGCCGAATGCCTTACTCGAGGATCCCTCTTGCTCTTGGGTGGGACTGTTCGGAGTACGCTATCCGCTACGCCCTTCGCAACGCTGGCTTCAAACGCTATGTTGCATTTCGAAAGCCCCCGATTACCGAGAAGAACCGACAACTCCGCCTTGACAACGCTCTCGAGCGTGTACACTGGTCTCTCGAGCGATACCACGATATCCTCTGGACCGACGAGACCTGGGTGACTGCCGGTACCCATCGAAAGGTCTGGGTCACGCGCCGCAAAGACGAGGCATACGACCCGACTTGTATCGTTGAGCGTGAACAACGGCCAAGGGGATGGATGTTTTGGGGTTCATATTCAGCAAAACATGGCAAAGGGCCTGCTCTTTTCTGGGAGAAGGAATGGGGATCGATAACTGGGGAGAAGTACGCGGAGAAAGTCGTCCCTCTTGTTGATGGATGGTTTCGGCTTCATCCAGGCCAGGTATTCATGCACGACAATGCCTCTCCTCATACTGCCCAAATCACTTGCGAAGAGCTAGTAGCTCGAGGGATTTCTATTTATTCGCATCCTCCCTATAGCCCTGATCTAAATCCGATCGAGGATGCGTGGAACTGGATGAAGGATTACATTGCAGTCAACTACCCGGCAAAGATGTCGTCTGACCAACTACGGGAAGCAGTAAATACTGCATGGGAAGCAGTCCCTGAGGAATTCCTTAGAGAGCGTGTAGATACAATGCCTCTACGGCAACAAGCTGTTATTGATGCCAATGGAATGCATATTCCTTTCTAACTTGACGGCCACGCGCGACGCGTTGGTACATTGATGGGAAGGGTGGGCCTCTGTCCGTGACCCTGGTCGGCACCCGGCCCACTTTGAAAACTTTTGCCGGCAACCACAGTAGTACTTAGTAGACATGTACAAAAGCAAGGTACCTGGGGCCTACCTGGTATTGCACAAACACCTTCCAAGTTGCTGTGATAAGGTGCGGTCATTTCTCAGCAGAAGTTCGTCACTCTATTCGTGCTTCATCTGATTTCTCGGCTCGGCTGCTCACGTACAATAGTACCCCTGAGCTGGAAGGCAATGACCCTAACCCTTGAGCTCACGTTTGGGTCTGTGCGTTCCATCGAACGATCCCACAATGCGGCAAGACCATTGGTGAGTTCTGCCATCTCCGCCAAGTTTTCAACGACTTCCAATATTTACGAAGCAAATCCCACCCAGCGCAGCCGCTGCGAGAAGAACCTGAAACAGTCCACCGCCTTAGACTTTTCGGCTCTATTCAATTCTTGTTCTTACATTATCTGCTGTGTCGATTCCAGTCTCGATTTAGAGAAACTGCAAGTCATCACTTTCTAGCGATCGCAGTCTCGCGAGCCACCGATTTCAGATTCATTTTGTCACGTCACGTCACGTCGCTCACGAGCTCCGCGACTCCGCGTCTCAGAGCAAAGACTCAGATCGACAAGGCTGAACGCCTGGATAGGACATGCCGCCGCTGCCATCCGAATCCGAATCCGAGTCAAAATTCCAAGACTGGCTCGACGAGTCTGCCCAAGACATCAAGGATGACGTGCCGGAGGCTGAGCTTGAGGCCGCCGAGGCCACCGTTCCAGCCTGGGTTGCGGATCTGCTGTCAAGTCACAGCCCAAGAGGTTCCAAACGGAAAGCCGAGGTAGAGAATGGGGACGGTGACCATGCGCCCAAGGTGTCGCGAACGGATTCGGGAAACGTCAAGTTGGAGACACTCGACAGCGGCACCGACGACGACGACGATGACAATGACGAAGATCAGGACAGCGACAGCGGCGGCGACTACGACATCCCCGCCAATGGGTCCTACGTGAACTAGTCGTTTTCAGCCTACTTCGAATTGCCACTCCCAAACGGGGCCACCGCGACCGCCCCTGTACCCCAGTTGGAACTTAACGAGAGTGAGTTCACACCGTGCCCCCCCTCCGGCCAGACCCCAACCCAAGCTCATCCCTCACGCATCCGCCCTTCAGCTATTCAAGCGAATGTACCCGCTGGTTCCGCTGGTCGAACGGCCAGGCGGCCTCTTCACCTACCTCGCCGACCTGCCAGTCAAGCGGATCCCGAATGTGAGGCCCCGCTTCAACCAGCGGGAAGCCGCAGATCCAAGTTTCGTTTCTCATGCAGGCCGCCGGCGACCCACTCCCGCCGGGACAGGGCTGCGCGAAATGCGCCACGGGTCGAGGCCTCTACAGGAGGCGCTGCGTCGTGGTGCGCGACCCGGAGGTGCGCTACGTCACGGGAGGCGCCTGCGCCAACTGCTTGTACGGTTGGCAGGGTTCCGTGTGCTCCCTCCGGTCTACGATGCCGACACGGGACGAGATGGCTCAAGTGGCGGAAGCCGCCGCTCAGGAGGCGCCTGTGCAAGTTCCGGTCCCACAGGGACCGGGTTTATCCGCGCCATCGCCGGCGCCGGCGCCACTCCACCCAAGCCATGTCGCCGCTCTCGCATCCGGCGCCGTCGCCGCCCCTGCCCCTGCCGCCCCGGCGCCCGCCATGGCTTCGAACAACGAGGGCTTAGTAGCCGACACCCCGGCCCGCCATTCCCCGCGAAGCGTCAGGGTCAAGGTGTGAGAGCACCGGTACAACAAGATGAGTAAAGACAAGCTGCTAGCTGCCCATGAGCATCTGGCCGAGTGGCAGGAGGACTTGACGACGCGGTTGATGGCCATGAACCGAGTTATCCTGAAGAGGCTGTACAAGACAGAGGATCCTATTCCGTGATTGGTACTTTGAGGATGCCGTTCGGAGATGGAGGCAGGAGCACGGTCTAGAGACATAAACGAGGTCAGAAGCCTTCTCGCTGTTGAGGCACATGTTGCTGCTGGGACTTTTGTGTCATTTATAGCAGAGGCGCGCTTAGCGTTCTTCATTCTGTACAGTATGGCAAACGACGATAATTCTCTTCCAGGTTGTCTTTGACAGTACTGAGCCTTCGTGTTGGCGACTAAGCGTTGGTGCAATGCCGGCGAGGGACATCAATGACCTCACTCAAACCGGGACCGTCAGTTTCCAATCACACTTGAATCCTCCTGCCCCAATCTATCCACGCCGGCAGCGACATTTGTCTCGATGGCCAAGTGCCCCATCCCTGGCCATGGGCATTGGTCAGTGATTCTATTAGCTTGCTAGTAACTTAAGGACAGCGTCAACACCTCTGGCATGTGATGTCTTGACATGTCTAAGCTAGCTTTCTTCCAGCTGTTATAGGTACAAAACCATAAAGTCGCAGTTTGCTTGGGCCTGATTATAGGGCTTGACTCTGTTTACAATTGACTGAGGTGGTAGTAGTACATACAAAGAAATAAACCCGATCATGTATTATATCCGAGTGGCGCCCCAGCCTCTAATTCGTATTTTAGGTATCCAAGATATCGCAATCTCGTAAGATCCAGGGCTGCCGTGGAACAGTTTTCCAGGCCGTTTTACCCTATGTCATCAAAAGGCCTCCCTGGGAAGTAAACAAAGATGGACTACCCAACAGGAAACAGTTCTACACCACGGTCGTCCCAAACAGCGAAATCGAGTGGGCAAACCCATCCAGATTATCCTCATAGCTCGCCACATCGACCCCGTTGACGGTGATCATCTTGTTGGTGCCGACCGTGTTGAGGTTGTACACGCGGATCTCGCTCGCGCCCTCGACGCTGAAGGTCCGCATCTGGCACGTGGCGCCCTGCCCGATCTGGCTACAGTTGACATCATAGTTGTCAAAGAAGCTGTACAAGCCAGCGCCATACACCAGCAGGCCCGTGCTATCGACCACGCGCAGGCCCCAGCCGCTCTCGCCGGGCGCGAAGACGGGGTCCGAGTACTCCGGGAGTGAGGCAAAGGGCAGCGAGGCGTCCGGGTTGGGTTGATAGTAGGCCGTCTCGGTCTGGATCTGGCCCATGAAGACGTCGGCGGCGTCGATAAACTGGTACTCGTACAGCTGGTGGTGCTCGACGCTGGAGCCGACCAGCCACAGCGGGCCCTTGGAGCCGTCGACCAGCAGGCCGCGGCCGGCGTAGATGGTGATCTGCTCGTTGTGCGCGCCCTCCTCGATGTCGTGGTCAGCCACCCACAGCCAGCAGTTCTCCATGTACACCCCCGCGGCCGAGGCCGTGACGTGCATGCTCATGAAAGCGGCGACGCACTCGGCCGCCAGGTTGTCGGGCGTGATGGCCACGTCGGGCGTCTTCGCGCACTGCGGGAGCTGCAGGTCGGAGCCGGCGAAGCCGCCGACGCGCGTGTGCACGTCCCAGAGGCCCGAGGGGTGCGACGCGGGCGAGGCGAGGTGGTACTGCAGGAGGATGGCGCCCGGCTGGGCGCCGCGGGTCGAGAGGATGGTGTTGGACCACTCGACGCGGCCCGACGAGCCCGGGGTGCCGACCTGCACGACGGGCTGCGGGTCCGACGCCGAGGCGAAGAAGGCGCCCGACGAGAGGATGACGGGAAAGGCCTCGCCAAAGATGCGGGATCCGGCCGGGATGTGGACCGTCTCGGTGACGAGGTACATGCCGGCGTCGAGGAAGACGACCTTGTTGGCGGCAGCGGCCGAGGCGAAGAGGGCGTTGAGGGCGTCCGTGTCGTCGGTGGTGGCGTCGCCCACGGCGCCGGCGTCGCGCGCGCTGACAAACTCGGAGAGGGGCAGGTTCTCGTACTGCGGCTTGGAGCGCTCGTAGAAGGCGGTGCCGGCGACGAGCGAGGCCGGGCGCGCGTTGGGCGCGATGGGGCCCTCGAAGATGATGGGGCCCGACGACGCCGTGTACTCGTGGCCGCGGCCCCAGGCCTCGATGACGGTCTGGCCGGCGGACCCGGCGAGCACGGTGCCGGATGGGTTCTGGATGGCCGTCGGCACGTTATCCAGGCGCAGGTTCTCAAAGACGAAGCTGTTGGCAGCCTCGGGACCGGACGCGGCGGCGTTGCCGTAGGCGATGCCGACCTTTGTGTTCCGGATCTCGCTGTCCAGAATAGTGATGGCACCGACGTTGAGGTTGCCGTCGCCGGCAGCGGTGAAGTCGAAGCCGACCTCGCAGTTGTTGATGCTGACGCCCTTGTAGGTCCAGCCCCAGGACCACAACTGGTGGACGGCGGTGTGGGCGTTATGGACGGTGATGTTGCGGAAGGTGAACTGCTGGTTGCCGATGGACATGGCCTGGGCGCCGCCGTAGAAGACGAGATCGCCGACGTAGCCGCCGGAGCCCTCCTCGATGAACAGACCCTGGTGCTGGTTGCCGGGGGCCTCAGACGACTTGAAGACGATGTTGGTCAGCGACGTAGACTGCGAGCTGGGCCAGTGGACGCCCGAGATGAGCTGGCTGGCGGGGACACTGGTGATGTCGATGACAAAGTTGGCAACCTTACGCCAGAAGACGTTGGTGGCGCCCCAGGCCTTCTGGCCGTCGGGGCCGTACGGGTTCGTGTCCAGGAGCCAGCGGGCAGTAAAGCCGGCCGTCGCCTTGAGCACGGGCATGCAGGCCGGGTTGCCGATCAGGTCCGTGTAGTAAAAGTCAATGATGGGAGCCGAGACCATGTAGGTGCCCGGCGGGAAGTAGACGAGGCCCGGCGTCTTGGTGCTGCCGGTGCAGCCCGGGCCGCAGCGGCTGCCGTCGCTAATGGCCCGGTTGATAGCCTCGGTGTCGTCGGTGACGCCATCGCCTTTGGCGCCGTAGTCCTTGACATTGCGGAAGACCTCGTAGCCCGAGCCGGCGAAGGGGGCGACGCCCTGGTGCTGGATCTTCTCGAGCCAGAAGTCGGTGCACTCCGGGGCGGCGATGCTGCTGGTGGTGGAGCTAGACGAGCTGGTGGTAGAGGTGCTGGATGAGCTGGAGCTGGAGCTAGAGCTGAACGAGGTGGTGCTTGAGACTGTGCTCGACTCGCTCGCACTGGAGCTGGTGGTGCTGGTGGTGGCGGAAGCCGTGGTGGACGAATCCGTGCTCGACGTTGTGCTGGACTCGCTCGCACTGGAGCTGCTGGTGCTGGTTGCCGAAGCCGAATCCGTGCTCGGCTCGCTCAAACTGCTGCTGGAGTCGGTGGTGGCTGAAGCCGTAGTGGATGAATCCGTGCTCAAAGTCGTGCTCGACTCACTCACACCAGAGCTGCTGGAGCTTGTGGTGGCGGAAGCTGTGCTAGACGTATCCGTGCTCGAGGTGGTGCTTGACAAATCCGTAGAGGAACTGGCGCCCGAAGAGACAGAGTGAGAGACCGTGGAATACCCCGAGGAGGCACTGGCGGTGGACTCGCTGACGGTGGTGGTCTGGCCGAGACCAGAAGAGGTGTCGATACCGGAAGAGACAGAGGCAGAGGTTTCCGAGGAGGTGCCGATGCTGGAAGAGACAGAGCCAGAAGAGACAGACACGGAAATGCCCGAGCTGGCGGTGCTCGACTCAGTGACAGTGCTGGACAGGCTGAGAACAGAAGAGGTGTGTGTGCCGGAGGGGCCGCTTGTTTCCGACGAGGTCTCGGTGCTGACGGAGGACCCCCAGGAAGACGAGGCCACGGAGCTCGACGAGAGCCCCGTCAGGCTTGTCGAAAACGACGCGGACGCGGACGCGGACCCGGTGGCATCGGAGCAGGGCGGAGGCGGGATCGGGCTGGGGCAGGTGGTGAGCGTCTTGCTCACGACGACGGTGACCAGCCGGGGAGGGTCGGTCAGGGTCACGGCAGCGATGCTCCGGGCCAGGGCCGAGATGGCAATGAGCGACTGAAGCGAGAGACGATGCATCTTGGCTCTGATGCGGTGGTGTTGTGGTTCAAACGAATGACTGCGGCGCGCCCAACACTGGTCGCACTCACGAAAGAGCTTGATGAGAGAAGACTCGAGGAAGGGATCGACGCGAGTTCAGGTAAAAAAAGGAACCCTCTCTCTCCAATCTCCACGCGGCTAACCCAATTCCCCCGATCCCCCGCCTTCATCGATTTCCGCCGGGTCAGCCGCAGTGCTCCAAGCCCATGACAACCCACCACGCATCTCCGGGTGATGCACACGGCCCCTGCAGACAACACGACCCTGCGATGGTGGTCTCGGCAGGGGCCCTCGGTGCTTTTCTCACTCGAAAAGACCTCCCATTCGCCAGCCTCGGCCCGGGGAGGGTTGTATTGTGCCAAGCCCTGCATGTGCTAGGCTTAAATGGGCCTGGCGTCTGCTCATCGAAATTTGAACACACAGACCACATCACCCAATATTACGCCCTAAATCCGCAAGCGCAGCCACCGGAAGCGTCCCGTGCGCCATTCCGTCCTGTCCACGTCTCAAAGGGACAACACAAGTCTCGAATCTCGATACAAAAGATCTGCTCGCCATGTAGGTAGGTAGGTAGGTATTCACGCCAAGCAAAGCTTTACGGTTGCTTGTCGATTCTATCACCGTCGCCTAGGGACCTTGCCTTCAATTTTGGGCCCGAGTTCAGCGGGGAGCGGACTCGGACACAATACAATATGTAGGTACCTACCTCTACGTACCTTAATTGATCAAGGGGAAGAGGCGCATGGAACATTGACTTCGTTCCGTGATAGCCGAATCGGCAGCAGCTGTCGGGCCTTTTACTCTTCACTGCCTCGCTACCTCCCTCCCGTGGTTGAAACGGATCATGCGAGAGGCAATCGGGCCGCAAGCCACTAAACAGTAAACATTGAAAGCCAAGCCGCCGCCCGGCACGCCTGTCGCACAATGACCGACGCAACCCCCGGAATCCCGGATCGGTCGGAAAGGGGGTGTTTGACTGAGGTGATCTTCGTACATAGAGTGAGAAGCCCTCTCCGGTCACCCTTTGAAGCCGGGGTATTGCCAGCGAGACAAGAGACTACCTACCTGCTATCTTTGAGCCCCATCCTATCCACGAGGACATTTGATAGCAGAGCTACTAAATGGTAGACTGAACGTGGGCAGCGCCCGATGTTGCCTGCAACTTACTACTTGGTAGTGATGGTTTCAGGTACCTTTTGGATTACATTCATGGACTCGAGGCGCCCTGCAGATCGAGTCAGTCCCGGGCGTGTGAGTTGATACGACACCCTGCCTGTGCGGTCAGTGGACTGACTGTGCTGAAGTCGACGTGATCATGCCTCTGGCTTCCACTCACCCTGGCCCCGGGAACTTGATGGTAGCGCCCTCAATGAGTTGCACTATGACAATGAAAGCAAGAAGCAGGCTGCAACGAGAGCCCCCAGTACTCCCATGGCAACATTCAGGCGGCGGACGACTCTGGGTATGTTCACAACGACCTGCCTTCGGTACCATCTTCAAATGTTGTCACGAACGAGGGGCCGTACATCGGCTTCAATGTCGTTTGGTACTGTAGTATTCTACATGGATCATGGATGTCCCTCTCCAGAGTAGAGGAATTATGTCTTGGCTTTGGCGCAAGCAGGCAACATATAGCCAGACTGGCCCAACGTGAAAGGCATCTTTGGAAGACCGTTTTCCTCGAATACAGGGGATTTGTGAAGCCCAAATTCGGACTCGACGATGACTGGCCTGTCACAATAAACCAATGACCGTTCGTCGGTGGATAGCATGGTATTGACACAGGTAGGTACTCTAGGTACGTAGCTTTGTAATCCCCTGCCCCTGATAGCCTCAACCCGGGTGAACAACGGTGAGGTTCAATGTTACAATACGGGGCTTTGTGAACGCCGCGCCACACCACGATCTACGTTCAGCCGAGTGAGCATTAATACAGCAGAGAAAGGATAGAGTTACAGATTCGGCTGGCTCGGGCGTTCCTCCCTACCTACTGTGCCTATCACTGCTTGCATTGGATCTCCAGGATTCGCAGAGCGTCGAGTCGAGGCCATGCGTCAGGCTACTAACCAAAGACACGGTACTTTGATTCCCATTGCCACCAAACTGATATGGCCCGCCTCCATATAGTACCCAGGTAAGAGGTAGTACACGCGACCAGGTCTACTGCCACAAAACACCACTCACCATCCCCTCGACATCCCCTCCGGTCCTGACAACCCCAATAAACTCCTTCAGCCAGCACGCACCAGCCACCGTCCCCGGCCCAAACACGGCGCCGACACACCCGGCCTGCCGAGCAAACGCATTTAAGCAGGCCGCCACGTCCATGTTGTCGGTCACGTCGGTGCCGTTGAGCAGCCCCAGCGCGCCGTCTCCGCCGGGATAGTTGGCGCCGCACTGTATCCGGAAGGTCCGCTGTGGCGTGGAACTCGCGCTGGTGTAGTTGAGGTTGTGGGTCCCCGGGCAACTTGGGTCCGTCACGGACGGCGGGCTCGCTGCTCAGGAGGGGTCACTGCGTGTGAGGTCGGCGGTCAGTTCATATTCCATTCAACCCGACTCAGACCCACCCCCCTTTTCCATGAGGTACCCTTCCCCCCCTGGTCTGTACGCCATCACCCCAACCCCAGCCACCGCACGCCACGACAAAACACAACTTAAACTTGACCAAATCAATAGACACATGAAATGGAGACGAGCCGAGAGAAAAAACTAACCTCAAAGACCCCGGAATCGGAATCCCCCCCGCCAACACCGCGCCCAACACCCCCGCCAACACAGCAATAACCACCAGCGCGCCCGCCGCAACCCAAAACACAGGTGTTTTCCACACATGCAACAGTGGCCACGACCGGGCCCCCCGGCGCGACGCACCGCCGGTGGCCCTGCCGCGACCGTCATCGGACTCGTCGACGTCGCTCCAGGCCTGTCGCAGCGAGTGCACGCCCGACGTGCGCGGCAGGCCCGAGAGAACCGGGTGTATTAACGACGGCGGTGCCAGGGGGGATCGCGTTGCTGCTGCTGCGCTGTCGCCGGCTGACTGTGGGTGATGGTGATGGTGGTGGTGTTGTGCGCCGGGCGCGGTGGAGGTGGAGGTGGGCGGGGAATGCGATGATGATAGCGCCTTTGTTGGGTCGGGCTGTTGCTGTGGTGCGAGTTCGGGGTAGCTCTTCTCGTGCTTGACCTGGTCGTGGTCGTCGGGGACAACTTCGGGGTAGCTTTGGTAGGTGTCGGTTGCGGTCGGGATCAGGCCGTCGTGGTAGACGCGCGGCGGAGATTTCTTGGTTTTCTTGGCCATTTTGTCACGACCTGTCAATTGAACGAGGCGACCTCGATGGCGTTGGTGTTGCAGGGGCGATCAATTGGGGCGATTCGGAGTCCGCGATGGGATGGAAGAGCACTGAAGTGAGGGTTGAGTTCAAATTGGACCGTCGAAAGCAGACGAGGCGAAGGGCACCTCAACTCCCAACAGATCGTCGCCAGCCCGGATGGCCGGGGGTTTTGGTCGCAGGTGACCAGGGGTGGAAAGACATGGGATGTGGTTGCGCTCCTTGGCGATGTTGGTGTGGGCGCCAATCTGCTCTGCTGTCACCCTCGCCTCGTGGCTTTTGATGCGCTTTCGAGGCACAATCTCGTCATGGAGGATCCAGATACATGCTGCAATCGTCCGAAGACTCGCGCCAGATCGGAACCTTGTTCCAATTGTGAGCAGGTTTACTGAACTTGAGAACACCATGTGCTTTCCCCGGACCCCTGGCTTTCCCCTCGATCATGTTGGCGCTGCCTGGTCAAAGCCCCGCCGAGGTTGATCCAACGGCGCTCCAATGCTACCCTGCTCTGCATTAGTGTGCGGCGAGATGCGGGAAGCCGACAACCGAGAGAGCCCAGGGCCGGCTTTATCCTGGTGCCTGGAGACTGGTCGTGCCATCGTGGGCCTCCTCAGGGTATCCAGAACTGTTGCCAAAGTCTGCTTCCATAAGCTTTGATCCCCATCTCCGCTTCGTTGGGTTGACATCGGGCTAGTTTTCCACAGCAGGCATCGCCAAAACCACCCCGCTAGTCCTGCCCACCTTCACCGCGGGAACGCCGAGCGTGCAAGCGACAACGGAGGTGGATTCGCCTGTCAAAATAGCCCAACATGACACTGGTTCTCCCCCTACGCCTTCCCAAACTTAGCAAGGAACTCGTCGTGCAGCTTCTTTTGCCTCTCCCACTCCTTACGCAGCTTCTTGACCTGGCTCTTGGGCACCTCGTTGCCGTCAGCCAGCTTGGTCGGCAGGCCCTCGGCATCCCACTCTTGGTACTTGGCGTCCCCCTTGAACATGTCCAGCGGAGCCACCTTGGCCTTGGCCCACTTCTCCTCCTCGGCCTTCTCTCTAGCCTTGCGCGCTATTCCAAAGTTGCGTCAGCATTGTTCACACCTAGATGTGTACCACGACGGGGAAGACAACGCCACTTACCCTCTTCCTTCTGCCTCGCCTTCTCCGCCAGCAGCGCGGCCTTCTCCTCGCGCGCAGCAATCAGTTTCGCTGCGGGCACAAACTTGACGAGGCTAGGCTTGTCGACCTGGTCATCGAGCTGCACGCCGAGGTCGGTCAGGTCGTAGTCGCGGATCCGGTCGCTCAGCGCCAGCACCGCCTGCTTCGCGTCGGGCTGCAGGGTCGCGACGACGGCGCGCAGCTCGTCGCGCAGTCGCGAGGCCCCGCGGAGGTACGGCATGGCCAGCTTCTCCACGTCGCGCTCCCCGCTCCGTTCCAGCTCGGCGAATTCGGCTTCAGGGTCCTGCTGCGCGAGCAGAGTCTGGATCGAGGGCTCGGCTAGGTTGAGCGCCTGCACATCCCCATTGATCGTCGAGAAGGCTGCAGCGTACGGTAGCACGGCAGTCTTGGGGTCGAGGTTGGCCGCGGCAGACGCGCCGGCAGACGCCCACCCAAGGCCATCGTATGGCGGCTGCGCGCCGGCGTCAAGGCCCAGAATGCCCACAACCTTGGTGACCCACCGCGCAACCACCTCCAGCGCTTGCAGGCTGGGCTCGGCAGATTTGTCGTTCATGTAGATATTTGCGTTCCTGACTAGTCGCAGGATGACCTGCATGGCCCCGGGGGTGTCGAAGGAGTTGCGTAGCGCCGCGTCGAGGTCCTTCGTGGCCTGGTCAAGTTCTTCCACCAGTCTCTTGCCGGTGCCTTCTTCCAGCGACAAAACCTGAATCCCGGCGGCTGTCGACCCAGCTTCTGCCAGCTTGGCCTTGATGTTTGTGAAGAAATTCTGCTCCCGTCAGCGACATTCGTGCATGTTCTGTCACGGAAACGACCTACGTCAACTGTGCTCTCCCAGTTATCCGCCTGCTTGCGCATATCCGGCGAGATCTCAACACCATCGTTCCACCGGCCCATCAAGAAGACAGTTCGCAGGTTGCGGGCCGTGTAGGTCGTGGCAAGGGCATCTTGAATCGTCTGGAAGTTCTTCAGACTCTTGGACATCTTGCTCCCCGAGATAGAAAGGTGGCCCATGTGCTGCGGACCTTGTCAGCACTGCCATCAGATTCAGCCCTGGAAGGCGGAAATACCAAGAAGTAGTTGACCCAGCAGTGCTCGCCTCTGCCGCACTGATGGAAGTACGCCTCACTCTGTGCCAGCTCGTTGTCGTGGTGGGGAAACGCCAGATCGATACCACCGGAATGGATGTCCATCTGCTCCCCAAGCTTGTCCGAGGCCATGACAGAGCATTCAATATGCCAGCCAGGGCGGCCTGCGCCCCAGGGGCTCGGCCAGTACGGCTCACCGGACTTCGATTTCTTCCACCTGCAGCAGCCGAATGTCAGTGATGATCCTTGAATCATTGCTTGGAGGGTAGACGCACAGGGCAAAGTCGCCAGAGCGCTTCTTCCCTTCCAAGCTCTTCGACAGCGAGCCCTCTCCCTCCTCCTGCAAGGCTTTGTCGTTCTTGCTCTCGGGCCGTAGCCGTGCATAGGTGTTGCCCGCCTTCTCGAACGCCGCGATATCGAAATACACCGAGCCGTTGGCCTCGTACGCGAATCCCTTGGCGATGATCTGCTCGACGAAAGTCACAATCTGCGGAACGTACTCTGTGACACGCGTCACAGCATCCGGAGGCAGGACATTCAAAGCCGTCATGTCGTCGTTGAACGCCTTCTCCATCGCTTGCGTCAGGTCGGTGAATATAGTCTGGTCGCTAGTGTCGATCGTCTCCTTGTACAGAGAGTCGAGATAGGGAAGAAGGACCTCCTCGGCGCCATCAAACCCAGATCCGTCCCTCAGGGACTTCGCCGCCGAATCCATGTTGGTGAGGTGCATTTTTATTTTTGCCTCGGCATCGCCTGGCTTGCCCTCGCCCGATAGCGTGCCACCGGAGAGGACGGCGCCATAGGCAGGATCTCTGCGCGCAGGGAAGCTGTGCTCATCGACTGCCGCCAACAGCGGCAGGTTGCTCCCGGCATAAGCCTGGAAGGCCTTGGACACAAGGTCCCGGATCTGATCCGCGGTGTAGGGCTTCTCCTTCTCGAGCTCGAGGAGCCGCTTTCTCCTGGCTTTGATGATAATCTGCAAAAGTCAGAGCGCCGTCCCAAGTGGTGTCCGCCTAGCTCAGACCGACCTTGTCGTCCACATCGGTGTAGTTCATCTGCAGTAATGTCAGTTTTCTGTCGTTTTCAAACAGGCCGCAGAAGAGGCCACCTCACCACAAAATCGACTTTGAAGCCAAAGTGGTGCATCAAGATGCGGCGGATGATGTCGGTCGAGACATAGTTGCGGGCATGGCCGAGATGGCTCAGATCGTAGGTTGTTGGTCCGCAGGCATACCACGAGACCTTGCCGTCCTCCCTGGGCACGAAGGGCACCGGCGGGCCTGGCTTCAAAGAATTGTGAATAGTGATGGGAGCCATTGAAAATGTCCGTGAGAGCCGGAGCGGAGTTGACCTGGAAAAGGATCTCAGAGAAGAGAAGAAGGTCGGAATCCTGGTGAGAGAGCGCATTCAGCCGTCGGCAGGGGTCGGGCAGTGTCGAGTATGGCGACCTATAAAAAAGTCCAGCCTGGCATGTTTGATGAGATGAGTCAAAATTCTATGGTTGGTTCCGGATCCCGAATCTGGAGGGCGGGGCACTGCGAGACGCACCTTACCCCACTGATGAGACTGCATGGATGGTGCGATCACGGTTGCGGTGCACGGGCCATATGGACCTTGAAGACTTCGCAAACCGGGGAAGTTCATCAACCACCACCCAACCTTGAAACGCCCTCCTCGCAAACGATTTCGGTGCCGCTGTCCGACCACGCCGCCTCGACATAGAGATTTCTGCCAATGCCCGCGAACGGATGTGGCTGGCCGGAGACACGACGATTTGCGCGGCACCCCCCCACGGTGAATGCATCCCGAACAATCACGCCCGAATTGGCCATTTTGACTCCCGGTTCGATGAGTCAAGCACGATGACAATCCGAGCACACGAGACGTTATGCGCTCCGATACCAATTGAGTCGAGTTCTGGGTTGACCAAGAAGGAAGACAAGCTATGGCATGACACAGAGATGGCCGCATGATACGGTACACATGGCCCGTACGCGGTCGTGAATCTGCAGAGCGGGCGAATGCAATGTCTTTCTCGTCGATATGACTGCTCTACCCAGCGTGTCAACCACCTGCCTGGGTTAAAGGATGCCGCGGTCGATGTTCGGGGGTAAAAGGTGATTTATTAAGGAACTTTGACGCATTACTCTCTCTCGGCGACCTTTCCGCCGTTCTTTCCAACGCAATACCTGCCTCCGGGAATCTGCCAATCCCTGCATGTCACCGCCTAGCGCAGCAAGCCCTTCACCTTGGCAACGACGACCGGCATCCAGTTCTCCCCAGCGTCCATGCACTGGATCCCAAACCGCCGACACACGATCTGCACGTTTCCCCGCTTCTTATACCCTGCATGGCACACGACAAGGACCTTGCGAGAACGCGCACACAGACCCAACTCCAGCAGGCTGATGGGCGCCTCCGTGCTGGGCCCAAAGTAGACGACGATGAAACTGGCCTGCTCCTGCATGTGCAGTTCCCACTCGACCTGCTCGCGGAACGGCGCGAAGGTGACCTCTTCACGCCACGTGCTGTCCCAGTCCGGGCGGAGGGGGTTGAAGATGGTGACGGGCAGGGCGCCGAGGGCTTGGGTCAAGGCAGGGCGCCAGTCTGGTCCCGCGGTCCTGCTGGTGGTGCCGGCGAGGAAGAGCGATGTTTTGAACTTGATGGCGGGGCGGGTAGGGGCCTTGATGATCTGGGCTTGTTGCGCGGGGGCTTGTTGCGCGGGGGCTTGTTGCGGCCGGGCTTGTTGCGTGGCTCCCACCATCCTCGCGAGGCTGCGTAGTTTTTCCTTGGAGCGGAGTGACAGTTGAACTGGGCGAGGTCGGAAAAGGGCGTTTGACTGATGACGATGTATTGAGCTTTTGAGCTGTGTGCATCAACAACATATGTAGACAAGACACAGGTTTCCCGGTCTGGGAAGACTACTTATGTATGCAACGAGCGCATGTCTCGAGCTGAACCGTTGTGGCCAACAACGAGGCTGAGTTTCAGTTGCTGCCTTCTCGGATCCAGCATTCAGCATCCTGCATCCTGCATCCCGCATCCTGCATGCAGACCTGGATTGATATAGGGTTAGGGTACGGGTATTGTGGCCCCCTTCCTGGTAGATGTCTCCACTTTTCCCACCAAGCCAGGACGCTGGGGCCAATTTTACACCACCGAAATTGATCGCGTCTCTCGCGTTTCGCAGCCATATCGCGTTCCTAAACTGACTACAATCCTGCGCTCTGCACAACTACCTTGAAGTTTCAACGTCCACCCTTGCTTACAACGAAAGTGTTCACTCTCCAAAATGTCGGCGGGTACCATCCCGGGCCCGTCGCCTGCAATGGCTCAGGCCAATCGCGCGGCAGCTCAGAAACGTCCCATCGAAGCAACAAACGATAATGTGGGTCCCCCAACTGTCTCATCTCAGGCGCAGGACAATGTGAATGCTTCCGACTCGGCCATGTCGGGCGAGCGCCCTTCTCGTCCGGTCTTCAAGATGAGAAGAACCGGTCACAGCGGGGCTTTTCCCGTCTGGGTTGGGCCTATTTCACCCCTCATTCCTCAGTCGCCGACTGTCACCGATGCCGCGAGCAACAGCATCGGCAAGCACGACACATCCTCTCCTTCAATCTCATGCTCATCCTCGGCCCCGAGCCCAAGTCTATTTTCCGAATCGCCACCACAGGAACCCGAGAAAGCGGTGAGCTCGGGACTCTTGACTCCTAGCGATGGAAACGAGACGGTCGCCAACGCTGCCCAAACCGAACCAAAACCTGCGATCGGTCACGCCAAGGACATGGTACGTTGAGCTATGCGAGTTTTCATGGGGGTCTGAAAACATCATGCTAACCTCGTTCAACGCAAACCAGTCTTCGCAGCAAGTTTTTACTCCCATCACGGCCAACCGTGAGACTGCGCCAAGCACCAGTGGAAGCGCGAAGGCCATGCCTCCCGATGTCAAGCAGCTGTTTGCCTCGGCCCTTGACGATCGACCTTACAGAACTTGGACCGGTACAAGCTCCGTTGTTTGATTTTGACTCAACAGTTTGACCCGGGCTTGGAACTTAGCTAACCTCCATGTTTTCCCCACTGGCAGACGCCTCGGGAGTCTTCGCCACAGACGGTGCCCTCCTACCGTCGGGCTATTAAAAGTCGGATGACCCCAGTTTCCCCTGGCTGTGCCCAGTGAGGTCGTGCCGGAAAAAGCTCCCATCATTACGGGGTCTGGGCAAGCACTTTTGTGTCAGTCGAGTCTAGACAAACCTTCCACTTGCTTGGGTAATGTTGTTGACGCCGGCATCTTGTAGAACTCGCACCGCGCCACCCGTTTGGACGACAACATGGACGGCACCCTCACCGACCTAGGCACCTACGCTAGCCAGACTCATGGCAACGGAAAGAGCGCCGGTGGTTTCGCAAAACCCCCGGTGATCGTGTCCAAGAAGGCCATGAGCCTGGCTGAAGCACCGCTGGTCGAGTCCAGCCTGCACTACAGGGCCATGCATTCCAGCCAACCACCCACTGTCCCTCTGAGGGGCGGGCCACGCCGTTCATCAGCCCTGCGCAACGCTGTTTTGGAGGACAGCGATCGACAGACGCAGATGAGTCGCCTGTCGTTCGACGCACTCGTGCTGCATCGTCCGAGACAAGGGGGGGCCGGCCTTATCAGATGGCAAACCCGGATCGGCCGTACGACATGTGGCGAGGTGAGCAGGGGCTTCTCACCCTTTTAGTCATGGCTCTTCTGATTCTTTGTCACAGAACAAGACGGCACCCTGGTTTCTTTGCTCGGCGCCTTGATACCGGACAGCTATGAACACGATACAACTATCTCGGGACGGGCCTGGACCTGCCCAATCCGAAGCTGTCGCCGGCTGTTCAAGGCAACATTCGATATGGGGAATCACTTCAGGGTAAGAACATCACCCAGCTCTTGTCACTTCCCTCCTTATTCGACGGCTGCTAATCAACCCCATTCAGGGGCATCATCGTGGTTCACGGCTGAACGATAACCTCGACAGAACCTTCACCGTCGTCGGAACCAACAATGGCACCCACCCGGCTGTGGTCGTGTCACGGAACCCAATGGATTCCGAACCCATTGCCGAGCCCACGATTCCGTACTATCCTGGCGGCATGGCCACGAAAACTATCCGTTGGGTCAAGGCAGTCGAGAAGGACCCCGCATCTGACACCCCTATGTCGAAGGCTGATGAGACGACAAACATGGCCTCGGACGTTGGCTGGGAAATTGCTGCCGATGGGCGTCCATACAAGGAATGGTGGAGTAAGTGCGCGCCTATCTACTACCCACACACTCACAGTTGGAGCTAACACTGCTAGATGAAAACGGAGAGTTGATCAGCATGACCGGCGCTCTGATCCCAGAAGGTTACCAGCTGAGTCCTGACAGCGTCCCCGGCCGCCCCTGGGTCTGCCCCGTCAGGTCGTGCCGAATAGCCTGCAAGTTCAAGAAAAGTTTGGGATATCATTTCATGGTGAGATCGATGACAGAGATTCTAAACACAGCCCAGCCACCTCAGCTAACGCAGGTCGCTGGTAGATCGCGCACAAATCCTGCAGTCTGAACGACAACAGCGACGGGACCTTTTCAATCATCAACAGTTCGCTCAAGCTCAACGCCCCTCGCGTGGTATCGAGGAATCCCCTGGACCCCAACGAGCCGCCACCGCCCGCGCCTTGTCCGCCGCTGGGGTCCGATGCCGTCCGCGCGGCGGACCGGCACAAGATGGCCGAAACAGGCACCCGGGCGGCATCATCGACAGGTAGTATTATTGCGCCTCCCAGCAACTCTGCCCCCGCGTTGACTTCCGATGCCCAAGCCCTCTGGGATCACATCGCCTCCCGAATCCCCCAGATCCCTTCACGTTGGCTACCCCTCGACCGCGAAAGCCCCGAAGCGTGGATCCTCCTCTGCCACCCCAAGATGCGAGACCTGAACATCGTCTCGCCCGCGCTCCTCGCCGACCCCGCCAGGCTGGTGCCGAGCATGCTCCTGCAGGCTGTGGGCGAGGAGAACCCCACCCCCTGCACGGAATGCCGGCGCCACGACGGGCTTTTTGATTGTTGCGTTGGCGGCGCGACCGGAACCGTGCGCCAGCTGCTGCCCTTGCTCGGCACGGCCGCCCAGTCGTGCGCCAACTGCATCGCCCGCAGGGCTGTTAGGCAGTGCAGCGTCAGAATCCGGTCTGCGAGTGCTGTTCGCGCCGCCGCTGCCTCGATGCAGCCGGAGATCAACAACGGCGAGGTTGTTGACGCGGGTGTGTCGGAGGTCGTGATGGACAATTCGGGCGACGAGGAGGAAGAGGCCGAGGTTCCAGTTGGGCTGGCACCGCGGCGCTCAACGCGGTTGTCGCTGCCGAACGGGGATTCGGATTCGGACGCGAGGAGTGAAGAGTCGGCCGACGAGGTGCCTGTGGAATCCGGTGCTACTACTAGTAGACCCTCGCGGTTGGTCACTTTCAAAGTGCCCAATCCTACGCAGAGTGGCCGGCAGTTGAGAGAGCACCGCACTCCCAGCGTCAAGAGCAAATTGAACGGCCCGGTCGAACAAGATTTGCACCTGGAGGACTGGGAACTGGGCGACGGCCGGGCTAGCACGGCTGGCGAACGTATGTTTCCCAACACCTTTACCTCCGTTTTTGACGCTGACTAACATCTCACAAATATTTAGCACTGGCCTTCTCGTCCACGTACCTCGCCGCGAACCAGACAGTGCATGTCTCGCGGAACATCAACTTCCAGGCGCTCAGCATCCCGTCGGGCCGTGTCCACCAGATCCCCGCCGACAAAACCAAGACGCGCGTGTGCACCCTTGCGATGGGCAAGCTGGCGGTGCAGGTGGTCAAGGACGAGTTTGTCATTGGGTCGCAGGGCAGCTTCAAGATTGCGGCGGGCGTGGCGTGCACCGTGACCAACAGGGGCTATGCCGATGTGGTGTTGCAGATCACGTCTGTCAATGGGGCGTAGGGGTGGCTTTTTGTGGTAGGTATGTACCGAAGGGAACTTGAAGTCTTGAACTACTGCGTTACCGGGGGCACTGTACCTAGGTAGCTAGATATGGGTTGGAGGAAATCGAGATACCGTTTGGCGCAGCTGCGCGATTTTCACTGTGCGCCATTGCCCGGCGTGTGTGCTGGGGGCATCTGATTGGGAATTTGGGATCTCGAGAACTGGGAAGCCTGAGGCGTTCCGAGGGGCAAAATGGCTCAATACCTTACAAGGCAGATCAGGTAGGCAGCTTTCAACTCTTGCCTAGTCCTCAGTCCCTATGCCAAGCAGCTGTCACAGCAGCTGAAAAGACTAAGCTCAACACAGCCGCAGTGATGCATGCGCTAATAATTAGTTAGCAGGTTCATCGCGCTCAAGAAGCCGCTTCGAACTAGCAACGAACGGCGAGTGGTCAACTACCTAGGCCCAAGGCAGATTACGAGAAACACCGTAAGAGTACCTGCCTACCTTACCTAGCGATTGGAAGCGAGGAACATGCGGGGATCAAAGCTGTTCAAGAGCCGAACAGTGCGGTCTTCGGCGCACAGCACGGCTTCCGCGTCGGCCGCCGTCGTGCCGGAATCACCGGCATCCGCCGGCTCGGCGGCGTCGGATAACTCGCGGGCAGCATCGGCGGCAGCGGCCGAGCTCATGACGGGTCTTGGGTTTGTGTTTGACGTGCTCGATGACGGTATGTCACTGCAAATCCCCAGCCTTCCTCCCGGAGTCCAGACCAGACCCATCAGGCAGTTCTGATGAGCACATGTGTCAAACTAACCGGATGTACACATGACAGACGAAGGGAGCGACTTGCTGCAGTTCCACATGGAGAAGCTGAGCGAGGAAGCAGCCAAGTACAACAACAGCAGCATCACAGACGACATGGGCTGGCCCTGGGTCTGGTAGTCAACTTCCTAACCCAACCTCACCTTAGCGGCTTAGCCAATCTGTCAACGTCAAAATAGGTGACTGACCGACGATGCAGCTCCCAGAACACGGCCAGCATCCTGCAAGCAGCATGCCGGTGCGCATCACTGGTCTACGGACAGCCGGGACAACGGCAATTTCCGTCTGGGGGCTCGGAGATGGAGCCTGTCCTCCACCACACGCCGTCCGTGACGGGCACGGCCAAGGCCGCGGGCATGTGGAAGGTTGCCGCAGTCGGCACCACGCAGAAGACGCTGCTGGTGTCGGTCAGGGGCACGGCGGGCAGGGCCGACCACGCCGTCAATCTCAACGGGGAGCCGAAGGATGTTGGGTCTCTTTTGGTACGTTCTGTTGATGCAGTGGGATGGGCTGTTGTTTCCCTGTCTTTAAGTCTGTTGTTGATGAAGTCAGCTGACTCCTAATCATTGAATCGCCTGATTCGACACAGAGATTCGAGGGCATACCAAGCATCCAGGCACATGGAGGGTTCCTGAGCTGCGCAAAGACGCTCATGCCGGTCCTGAGAGGGGACATTGCCCGGCAGGTTGCCCTTGACAAGCAGATTGCCGAGGTTGTGTTCACGGGACACTCGGCAGGGGGGGCCGTGGGGTCTCTTGTGTTTCTGCACTTGGTGTCCCATCTCCCGTCGGAATGTAAGTGATTACCTCCTCACCAATTCATTCTGATTTCTTTAGCACATGCCAGTCGATGCCATCGTATAACGTCCGTACCAGTATCCCATCTCAAATTCTCCCTCCTAACCTTCGGCTCCGTCCCCGTCACCGACACCGACCTAACAACCGCCTGCAAGTCCCTCCCGCACGTCAACCTCGTCCTGACGGTGGTGAACGAGCACGACGCCGTCCCGCGAGCCGACAGGCCCTATCTCGAGTCGCTCGTGGACCTGTACCGCTCCCGGTACGGCCTGCCGCCGCTGCACATGCCCGCGCTGTCCGGGCTCGCTCTCGGGGCGGCGAATCATGCCGCTGCTGGTACAAGTAGTGCGTGTAAAGGTGCCTGGCCGGTGCCGGCGGCGCAGTTCTGTCTGCTGGGGGATGTCGTTGTCTTGAGGATGAGGATGGGCGGTGTGGGGGGCGACATGATGATGAAGGGGGGTGATGATGGTGATGATGAGAGTGAGGTGACTGACTATTTCAAGGCAGAGTGAAACCTATCGAGCATTTATCGAAAAAGCAGCAAAACGCTTGAAAACACCATCATTTGATCGAGCTTAAAAAGCTCTAGCCCCCGACGTCGGTTTCCCTGTCGCGGGACCAGTCGCGCTCGACCACGATGGCTCCCGGAATGGCGCGCAAGACCGGCTGCGGGAGTGCAAAAGATCCTGCGCGGGCGGGGCTTGCCCCACCCCCTGTAGGAAGCCAGCCAGTCAGGCTGGCCGACGGTGACGACGAAATGGACGACGACGAAGACGACGAAGACGGCGGCGAGTCTGACAACGGCCCAAACCCTCTGTACGACGAGTCGGACG
>MU863740.1:0-15717 GCA_033575675.1 Parathielavia hyrcaniae | reverse complement strand
ATAGTTGAAGGTCCGGCACGCCCCCAGGGCATAGCGGTGTAGGAATAATAATAATATCTGCAGCGCAAGGATCTGCAGTTCGCAGCCACGAGGCTGGGTTGCTCCCCACGGTGTTGCTTCAATCCTCGAGCTCTTGGGCCGGATTCCACGCGCCATCCGGGTTTTCCATCAGCCTCCGTGACACAAAATCGAAGAACCTCCGATACGTCTCTTCCCACGTTCCGGTGTAGTCCGTCACGAATGACGCCACCTCGGCCGGATGCGTGAGCCCCATCATGGCATAGATTTTGTCTCGGGGATCGAAAGAATGCCTGTGGCGCATCGCGTGTACCACATCCAGCAGGGTAGTCGGCCTCTCTCGATTGTTCCGCGGGTCGCCGGCCGCGACAGACTGCTCGAGCAGCTCCCGAAGGGGCCGAAAATCGACTGCTCGGAGCGGACTGTCGTGTCCCTGCCAGCCCGGAGAGACTTCGAGTAGCTTGACTCTGGCAAGGAAGCGCCGCGCATCGGTTGCGGACCACTCCAGCGACAGGTCGCCCACCTGCATCCTGGTGTGACGGCTGACCGCAGCTTCCTAGACGACCCAGACCCGGCTGAAATAGGGACGCTGCAAGATGTCGTGGAGCCCTTGGATGATCTCGTTCTCGGGCATGCGCTCCCAAGGCGGCGTGGCATCAAAGGGCCGTGGCCCGCCAGGAACAAGAGAGTCTCGATGCCTGTGCCGGAGTGGGGGCTAGCTTCGCCCAGCCAGAGGAGCACTGTGCCGGCGTCGGAATAGATATTGGCCATTGATCTGATCTGGTGCAGTTTCTCTTCCATGTCCCGTTGGTTTATGCAGACCGCATCCGCCCACACCGTTGTCGTGCTGGTCTCGGAGCGAAGTCGACGGAGGGCAGCATCGAGATTTGCGCCAATGACGAATTGGTAGCCTTCCAGCAACAGGTTGTGACTCCAATCGGGGAGGCCCCACGTATATGACAAGGCTGTGAAAGTTCCCCGGGCCTGTTCCAGGTCCATCTCTACCATATCGCCGACGAGGAGGTCATGGTAGGAAGCGGCGGGGGCGAGCTGAAGCAGCCTGATGCGTCGCTGACTTGTACTGGCACTTGTCGTGTAAAGGGACCGGTACTCGAACGGAAGCGCTTCGTAAGTCTGATGCAACGCTCAGTCAGCACCATGTCCCACCGTGCAACATACCTAACCCTCTTCGTTAGACCGCCGACCGACCGCACGCATGTTGGGCGTTCGAATCACCTGGTCTTTGGTGACGCGGCACCAGAGTCCAAATGAAAGGCGCCATCCGGAAAAGCCTAGCAAGGTCAAGGGAAACGTCGAGTAATAGGCAAGGGCTCGCCGAGCGTAGGCGATTGTTGAAGCCATACTGTAAGTCGTGATTTGTTACTTGGGCTCTTGATACGCACAAACACAATGGTAGAGCTAAGGGGAAACCTCGACGGCTCTGTCGGTGGATTACTTATGAAGATTAGAAAAGAGGCAACAAACTTGAGGCTTGATCTCAGCTGTTTTTGAGCGGCGGAGCATCCAGTGTGGTGGCAGTGTTGGATGCCAAAGCATAATAGCGACCTGCCGAGGCTGCAGGTGTAAAAGTGAAAATTGAAGATTACCTTACCCCAACGATCAAGAGAATGAGGCAAGAACTGTAACGGTCCCAGGTGTATATTGCAACTAGCTGGTGACGACTTTACGAGTACACTAAGCTTGGGGAAGAAAAGGAAAGACGAGACGTTCTGGCAGTTTGGAGGCTGCTTTATCGTTGAGTGAAGTGGCTCGAGCGCATTGCTAGAATGTTCGGTGTGCTGTGGGGCGTCTGGGAATAGCTTCATCCAGAGGTCAGGGTTGGCTGAGAGATACCGAGGCCCACCTCGGGCACAGCCCGTTACAAGAACAAACGCAGGATAGGAACGTCCTCCTTACACCTTTAACGCCAAAACTACAAACAAAGCCAGCTAGCACCAACGAACCTAGTGGATGACCCTCCAATCCATCTAATCACCCAAAGAGCACCTTCCCTTAAGCTCGTTCCCGTCCCCGCGTGCTCCTTCGTTTGGACTGGCCCGTACTGCCCGGCGAACCCTCACTTAGAGAATCAGCCTGCCTCTTCGAGCCCGCAACAGCCTGGCTTTGAACTCGGCCCTTGGGTTTGGCCAATGCCTTCTCAGGAACTGTAACACAGGGGGTGGTTAGCAAAGGATGAACTCCACCTCATCCTCTAAGTGTGATGATCCCGGGGTGTGGAAAAGAGTACTCACCTGATGACTCGCTCTCCACAAGCCGGCCAATGATGAAGCTCTCATATTGTCGTGAGCACAGCATATCAGCGACCCCGTCATCTCCAACCTCCTTGCCCAGCCACGGACGGAGTTTTTGCTCCAACTCCGGGCCGCCAAACATCACCATGGCTGCCGCGATCACTGTTAGCATTGCCGATCAACGAAATACATCTCAGCATGATAGGTACGTACCGGTCACATCAAACACCATCTTCTTCAGCGGCGCCGACGCATTGCCGAGCTCACCGGCGACGGCCGAGACCCAGACGCGCCAGCTCTGATCTCTCGGGCCAGGCTTCTCGCGCCGCTCCGCCCGGCTCGGGATATAGCCATGATTCCGCAGCTCCGCCGCTGTGATGTCTCTCATCGCGGGAGGCCGCTTCGCGGTAACCATGTCATCTCTGGTCAGGAGCTGGCGAAGCGCATAGGGCGGGGCCTCGTCCTTCAGCGCCTCGGTCGCGTCCGTGCCGGCGTGGCGGAGCAGGGCGTGGTAGAAATCTTCGGTATCGTCGCGGGCGACTTTTGATATGTTTTTAGCGAGGTCCTGTTTCCGGCATGAAGACATCTTAAAACAAGGGGCACTAACTCATGGTGATGTTGTAGGCCCGGTCGAAAAGCATGAGCTCGTCGGGCTTGATGTGGTTGTGATCAAACAGGTCGTAAACGATCCACCCTACCCTGAGATTCTCGTACTCGAGCAGCAAGCGCTGCGAGTCCGAGTGGGCGTTCTCAAATTCCACGCTGGCGTCCCGGCCGGCGTACTGACGAAGTATTTCTGAACCGCCGGGGTGCGACTCGAGGTAGCGCCCGAGATCGAGAATCACGTTATTGACTGCGCAGTACATGCCGACTTCTGGGTAGATGTATCTGCCCAGTTCCCGCAGGGTGAAAGTTCGCTCCCCTGGCTCGAGACCAGCTGCCTGCTTGAGATAGCCACATTTGTAGACGGCCAAGCGTCTGAGAAGGGCGGGGATGTCGAAAGCGTGTAAGCCTTCTGCTGCCGTCTTTTGCCCGGTGGCCACAGCGGTGAGAGCTTTTCTTTCTGCCTCCGAGTGAAAACGGAAGTCTGCCAACTTTCAGCTTATACCAGTTGAGGGAAGGGAAACTCATTGACTCACTGGTGATGTCGTAAACGATGTTGCCAATGACACACCACAGATTGCGACCATCCTGTCCGTCGTGCTCGGATATTTCCTCTGGACGCCTCCAAGTCAAGACCTTCCCGAGCGGCTTCTGACTCTTGGCTTTGAGAGCCTCCACAACCCTTTCCGAGACAATCTGGCGGCCGACCTTGGTCTTCTCAAAGAACCCCTCGACATCTATGCTCGGGTCGTTCTGCAGGATACCTAGGACATGGTTAGCTAGCGATGCTGCTAGGGTGGACGACGGGGAACTCACTGGTGACGTCAAAGACATCATAACCCCCTTCTTCATCAGGCAGCAGACCCCAGTTCGTGAGGGTCCGGCTATCCGACCTGTTCTCCGCCACCTCGGATACGGTGAAGTACTTGGTCTTCGGCAACCAAGCCCGGGTCTTGAAACGGTCCCTCTTCCGGCGGACAAGTTGCGCCCTATGCGCATGGCCCTGTGCCTGAGCAGCCGCAGCCAGCTCAAACCACGGCACATAATCCCCCACCTCATCCGTCGTGACCAGTTCATCGCTGTACTCGGGGAACTCAAACCCCCAATCCAACCATTCATCCTCCATCTTTTCAAAAAGAGCCTGCTGAAACAACGACCGCAACTCCCTTTCCAGCGCCTCAGCCAACGGCCGCGGAAGCGGCTCAAACCTCTCAGCTCGCTCCTTCTCCTTCAGCGCCTCCTCCAGCAACCACTCCCGATTTCCCATATGCCTGACCACATCCCCATTCTCGTCCCGCTCCACATGCCCATCCTTGTGCCTCTTTCCCAGCATATACACGGGCCTCAGCTCGGGATACACCTCCCTCTTCTCCGCAAACCGCCAGCGCCCATTCCCCGCCCCGTCGGCCGCCCTGCTGGGGAACCACGTGTTCTGCACGGTGCGGGAGTGCGGGTACGGCAAGCCGACGCCCTCGTCCCGGACGGGCAGCACGGCCTGCATCATGAGTGAGAGCACGACAAACAACCAGTCGCGGCCGGGAAAGGCCGCGTCGAGGCCCTGCCGGTGCGGGTGCCTCGTCAGCCAGTAGTGCATGCCGCTCTGGGCCCGGTGGGCCTCGTGCTCGGCGAGCTGGGCGTCGGCTTCGGTCATGCGGAGGGCGGGGTGCGCGGCCTCGGCGAAGCGGGCTACGGTCGCGCGGGCGGCCGTGTTGGAGTAGGGCGTGCGGAGCCAGCGGCCGTGAGCCTCGGGGTACCAGGGCCGGAGGCGGGACCAGAGGGCGCGGCGGGTTTGAAGGTCGGCGAGGGACTGGGCGAGCTCGTGGGCGACGCCGGCGTCAGTGGCGTGGATGGGGTTGAGATGTGTGTTTGCGAGGGGCTGGGCACGGCGGTGCTCAGTATAGAAGCCGCGGGTGATGTTCTCGCAGGAGAAGAGGCGTGGGGGATGGAAGGCGGCGAGGCCGAAGCGTCGGACTTGGGTGTTGTAGAAGGACTCGAGGAGGGTGGAGGACAACCAGGCGGCCGGGATAGGTGAGGTTGTGCTCTCCTTGCCGAGCCACGTGACAGGGTGGTTGTTGAGGGCGTGGAGCGAATCGCCGGATGGGACAGAGGGCCACTCCCTCATGCTCAGGCCGTACTTGTAACCGCTTTTGCCGACCGTGTCGCTCGGGGGGGCTTCGAGGAATTCGGTGCCGAAAAAGCTCTTGATGCCGGAGCAGCCGATTTCTCTCTCCCACTCCTCGCCGTAATGCGGCTCAACCGGGACGTCGATCTCATCAATGTGCCTTGACATGTTGATGGCGTGCATCAGCTCATGCAGTATGGTCAGAGCCAGCGACCACCTGGCATGGCAGCGTTCTGACAAGGTTGCTTCCGGGTCCAACAGAACGCGGAGAGGTTTCACGTGAAGGTAGGTCGTGATGAACGGCGCCGGTCTCTGAGCACGAGGAGTGTCCTCCTTTGGCTGAACCCCACCGTCCCACTCCCTGGCGGTGCGGCCATAGTGGTCTTGCTCGTTCGTGGAGTCGTGGGTATGGTAGAAGTCATCGATGAACGTCCAGAGCAGAACCGGCGCCACCTTTTCGGCAACATGCTTGAGCACTCTTTCGGCGTCGCAGTGGTCGTACTGTGCTGGAATCCTGTACGGCTTTCTGTTCGGCCCCAGGGCGTCCGGATAGGCGTTGAAGTCCCCAGAGGCCGGCGTCGCCTCCATCCATTCGGCCCTGGTCTCGAAAATAAGCTGGTTCAGCCACGAACCTGCCGCCATGTAGCGGAACCAGCGGTTCGCAAGCTCAATCGGCTCCCGTAGTTCCTGCCACAGCGCAGGGACATCGACGCTCCAGACATCTGTGGCGGCGATGCCCGAAACAGCATGGCGGGTGGACTTGCCGTCGACGATTGGCACGCGGAAGTCATACCACCTAATCTTCTGAAAGACCGGGTGCCAGCTGCTTTCGTCCACTTGAGCACCCAACCCATTGGTTTCGAGTAAACGTGGCCTGTTTGGGTCTGACTGATGATGGCCCCCTGGCCATCCGTTGACCAGCCGCTCATTGAGGACGGCAAGCTCCCAGGTGGTCAGGCCCCCATTCATGCCCAGCTGAAAGTCTTCAGTGGCGAACAGCATGTCGAGCTCGTAGTCTGAGGGCTTTGCAAAAGGCGCTAGGTTGGCGAGGTAATCATTGCCTTCGGCGTAGAAAGTTGGGTGCAGGTCCGGAATGCGCGGCGCGAGCCCGGAGTGGGAAAGGGGTTCCATTGGGTTGTTGAGCACCGTGCGCGAGTGGCCGCCGAATTTACGGAGCCATGGCGACGGCGGCGGGCCATTCCCAGACGGGGTATTCGAGGGGGGTTGGTTGCTCATGGTGCAATCGAGGTTGAGGATGATGGTGTGTGATTGAAACGAGAAGAGCAGGAGAGAGCGATGGGTTTGCCTTTTGAAAACGACTCGGCGAGGACAAAGCTAGAAGTTCGAGCCACAGGGGGCTCGCAAACAACGGGAGCTTTTCGAGGCCTCCTTTGTTGTCGTTCCGGAACGGGTCATGCTGTGCCAGGTATACCGATTGATTGCCCAAAGCAGCTCTGCTTCCAACCAGCAAGCGCCATTGTCTTTGATTAAGAGGCTTAACTAGCCAACAGCAGTCGACACATGTCCCCCAGTGCCTCAGGCCCTAAGCACCGAACCGCTCACACCCGGAACCACTCACCCTGAGTTTGACTCTGCAAAAACCCGAGACTTCCCACTCACCCAGCGCCCTGTTAACCGACTAGAATCCACAACCTTCCGACTCTCTTTACAATAGCAACCATCATTCGGGCTTCTGCGCAAACCAGAAATAGTAGTGGAAATGCCGATGCACGCTCAAGTCGGCCAGCCCAGATCTGGCATGGGCGAGCGGAACCTGGCTCTCGGTCTGCGACAGGCCGAGCGCCTGGAAAGGGCGGCCGGAAAGGGCGGGCATCAGGTCTTGCACCGCCATCCGCTGGTACATGCCGATGAGACGCAGGGTCTTGTCGCGGGCCCAAGGGCCGATGGGCACCTTCTTGACGACGCACTGGATGTTCTCAAACCCGGCGTCGCGCAGTAAAGGTTCCAGCTTCTTGGGAAGCGTCACGTCCATGCCAAACTTGGAGAAGGCGCGGTGCGACAGGTCGTACATGTACTTGACCGGATCGCTGTCGGTCATGGTATTGTCGTCGCAGAGGACCTCGGCGCAGAGCTCTTGAAGCTCAATCCAGCCGCCAGGCTTCAGGCTCCTGTACGACCTAATTAGTGCCAATTCGGAGCGGCCGGGGGTGATGCAGACGAGGAATATCTGGGTGAACTTGCATGTATGCATTGTCCAGTACCTTTGGGACGTCCCGTAGCACAATGGTCATAAACCTAAAGTGAACGAAGTCTGTATCCTGGTCCAGCCAGTCGCCCTGCTCGCAGTCATCGACGAGGAACTCGACATTTGAAGGCACCCAAACGGGCTGCGTCGGGGACAGATCGATGCCACGGACGCGTGCGGTCGGGCACAGGTCGCCAACTTCGATGGCCCACATCCCTAGGGTACGGTGTCCCGCCGGTGTCAATCATGGTTGTCCTGCCGGGGCTACAGTAATAGATGGTCCAAGGCCGGCTCACGCCGACTCCAGACAGTCCGACAAATTAGAATTTCTCACCGGTGCCTGTGCCAACGTCCACAATCCTCTGCGGGTTCTCGCCAATGGGCGCGTAAAACAGCTTGCCGTCGCACAGCTCCAGCATCATGGCGTGCTTCATGTCCTCGCGATTGAGCTCTTGGTCGTCATTGGGGATCGGGTAGCGGCCGTTCTTGAAGTGCTGGTAGCGACGGCCATTCTCGATGGTGTGGGCGTAGACGGACGAGGTGACGCTCGTGGACCCCGTCGATGCCGTCTCGTAGCCATCCGTCAGCGTGAACTCGTCTTCGTCCACATCGTGGTCGTCCCCGGCCGCGACGATGCCGGACGGCCTCTCTTCTGCTGCCTTGCCATCGTGACCCTCTTCGTGGAACATGGCATGCGGGCGTGCGGGCGGTGCGGCAGGACCACCGCCTGTGCGTGTGCTCGTTGTGGTGGGTCTTGTTGCGGGTTGCGGGTTGCCGTGCTGGAGAAGCGGGGCTTGGTCGCGGGACGCTTGCGAATTTGACAATTTGTCGCCGTTTCCGTCGCTCGACTCGCTGCCGCCGATCTTTTCCTTGTCAGGACGCGCTGGCGGTTTTTTTTTTTTTTTTTGTCGGGCGTTGTTAACAGTGCAGTTAAGGAATCTCAACGGCCCTCGATGCACGATTTGTGTGGTGCAGGTTCGTCCCAAGTCTGCGGGCTGATGAACTGTTCGGTTGCATTCTCACATCTCGCCTAGCCACGTGGATAAGCGCGCCATAAAACGGCGGCTCCACCATCCCCGGGCTCCTTTGACGACACCTTGAAAGCACCCAGGCTCCCCAGGTATCCGTACATATGTAGGGAGGGACTACAGATTAAGGTACTGTCTGTATTGCATTTGTACGGTATCTGACTGGGAATTCCACAAATGAACGCATTCTCGGCTCAAACCGACCTCCCGTGCCCTTGTCTCGCCATTAGCATCTTGTGCACCGTCTTGGGATCCATCGAGAACTCGGCTTCCTGCAGCGATTGTTGCACCGCCTTGGCGCCCCGCTCCACCATGTCGGCGTCGTAGGCCGAGACGGCTTGCAACCTGGTCCCTGCGCTCTCGTGCACCTTGATGAGCGCATCGAGGTACTGGCTTGCGTCGAGAATCGCATGCTGGAAGCCCTGTCCGCGGTAAATCAACATGGGATGCGCAGCGTCGCCAGCCAGCGTGATGCGACCGTCGCGATTGTCGAACGGCCGCGACAGCCAGTACTTCATCTCGTCGATGTAGCATTCGCTGCCGTCCGGCGACCAGTCGATGAAGGACTGGAAAGGCTCGGCCAGGTTCTTTGTGGTGGCCTTCAAATACTCAAGAGCCTTGTCGCCGACACTCACTCCCTCGGGCAGAGGCGCTACACTTTTACGCCAGATCTTGACCCAAAATGTCGTCCACTTGGCCAACTCTTCGGGGTTGTCCGCGTACATCACTGCGAAGGAGACTGCGGTCAGCGACGTGATTCCACCCCCAAGAACATCTCAAGGAATAAGAAGAACTTGCCTCCACAACCACCCACCGATTCCATGGCCATGGTGATCGCTGCAACAGGGTGCGCTTTCAGCACCGTCTCCACCTTGGTTTCCTCGCCGTACCGCACAATGGCCGTCGCGAACATGTACCCCGACAGCTGCACGCGTGCCGCCTCGTCGCCGTCGAACAACAGCTCGCGCACCTTGGACGACGAGCCGTCAGTACCGAGGACGTAGTCGGCCTCAAACGTCGACCCGTCCTCGAACCGCAGCTGCACCGGGCCAGACTCGCCGTCGGGAGAAACCCTAGCCAGCGTTTTACCCCACCGTATGATGCCCGCCTCGTCCAGGTCCTTGGCGAGCACAGCGCGAAGCCTCTGGCGTGACACCCGCCGGGCGCCGGGCAGGCGGTTCTTGAAGAGCAGCTCGCCCGTCTCGCCGTTGTAGATTGGAAGGCTCTCGGCTTCCTCGTCAAAGGGGAGGCTTGGGTTGCAGAGCGCTTCCGGCAGCTTGTCGACGACGTGCTCGGGAAGCAGTTTCTCAAAGAGCGGCATGGCCCAATGGATGAGGATCGTCCAGTCCCGAGGCCGGTCAGCGATGTGGAGCGCTCTCTCAAATACCACGACGTCGAAGCCATTCTGATCCACAATTGTCAGCCTCTGAGGCCTCGACACAAGGGGTCAGAGGCCAGGCAGGCTACGCACCTTCTTCAGCCCGTGGGCAGTGAGCAATCCAGTCAGACCCGCCCCGACAATGGCCACTTTGGTGGAAGCAGCTCCATTTGCGGCCGCCATGGTTGAGTTTCTCGGTTCGTTGCGATATAGGGCTTGTTGGGGTGATGCTGAGGATGCGCAAAAGGCCGCGACATTCAAGATGCGGCCGCAACCCCCTCCCAGGCCCACGGCACCGGGATTGGGCCGATCCCAGGTATGGTGTCAACGTGGTGGGGACGCTTGGTCTCGAGCCGGTCTTGGTACCACTCTCATGCGCTCAACCCCTGTCTAGATGAGATGGGGTTCAAGACAGACGATGCTAGCTGCAAGTCGTCACGATGGCAGGTGACTGTCGAACTGAAGAAGACCTTGGTGTCTATCCGAATGACGAGGACTTGATTTTATCCTTCCGGCGGTTTCGAGACCCCCGCCCGCAGTGAGGGGGCGAAGTTTAGCGTGTGTTTAACAACCTGCGCTGTCCCCGCTGACCTTCGACGTTGCCAGCCTGTCTTCAGGTCTTGCCGAAACTCGCCAAGGCGTGAAGCTGGAGCGGGACTGGCATCACTATCAAATCCATACCCCCATCATTATCGCCAGTGTTTCCGCGTGATGGTTGATGATAGTTAGTGGTGAGAAGATCGGTGGACGTTTCGGTAATCATCTTCAGGAGAGCCAGCGGGGAACCTCATAAGTTGGTCTATCGTCGCTCGGAGACACCGCAGCGGACGATGGATGGCTTGTTGAACGACCCAGTCGTCGCATGGTGTCTCGGCCGGATGTTATCTTGAAATGACTCCCACTAACAATCGACTTTGAGAAACTCTCTTAAAACGACGATAGAAAGGACGCGTGTGACGGAGAGTTCAAGACAGCTCAAGGTGCTCCAAGACAGGATGGGTTTGGAAAGTAGTTTAATATGTTCGATGGAATCTTGGAAGTCCGACAACATAAGCGGGCCTGAAAAGTGCGGAACAGGTTGCGTTCGTACACACGCACATTTGCATGGTGCATGATGATATCTCGCGCCGCGAAGCATCCAGGTGAAAATAGCCTCTGAGATAAAAGTGTCAATTACTGGTTCAAGCCGCCGCTACGGGTTCAAGAAATGTTTGGAATTACGAATAAGCGTTGGCCAATGCTCTGGCCGGCTCCACATCTTAGGCTCGGTGGAACCCACTCCCGAGCCGGAAATGTATCCGTGTGGCATGAGGCGTGACGATAGCCCACTTTTCCCATCGCGTTGCAAATCCAAGCCTCCGACAATTACGTCGCGTCGAGATCGATAACCTGTGTCGACCCTCAGCGCCACCGGCACTGCTGTTTCCTAGCGGGATAGCCCGAGGATAATGAATACGGTAAGAAGCGGGCACCGAATGCAGCAGATACCTTGTTAAAGACCTCGCGACTCGGCTCAGGTACCTACCCACCGGTCCTGATCATCCGACCTTGCGGCGCACTTCGACACTGCTTCCCGGGCTTGCCGTCAGTTCCATCATGGCTCCGCAGCCGGCTCAACCGCCTCTTCCTGCTGGCACCAGCGCGGTTGCTGAGAGCAGCCACTCGGTCGGGCCGCCTTCGGGCCTGCTGGCGATTCCGTCGCAGTACAGCTCGGAACAGCGGCTCCGGCAGAGCATGAAGCATGCTGGCCACGATGAGGCGCGCGAGGATGGCTACCGGCTGAAGGGCATTCAGTTGATTGACAGCGTTCGCCAAAGCCTGCAATTGTGTGTCGCAGCTTTTACCCCGTCCCCCTCTTCCAACAAAGTTACTGACAGCAACGTCCGGCAGGCCTGTCAAGACGTTCGACACCGCAGCCATCTACTACCACAAGTTCCGCATACGCTTCCCTAGTAACGAATACAACTACGAGGACGTGGCCTTGGCTGCCCTGTTTGTGGCTTGCAAGGCCGAGGACACCATCAAGAAGTCCAAGGAGATCCTCTGCGCTGCACACAACCTCAAGCAGCCCCATGACCACAAGACGCCCGATGACAAGGTAGGCAGCCTGTCTTCGGAGACGAATGGATCATGACTGAAGGCTGACGGGCACAAGTTATTCGAAGCTCCGTGCCGGTTCACCGTCGGCTTGGAGCGCCATATTCTCGAAACTATCGGCTTCGACTTCCGCGTCCAATATCCTCAGAAGCTACTCATCAAAATGGTCAGGAGGATGTTTCCGCGCGAGGCCGTCGACAGCCGAGAGGAGGGCAAGAAGTTCCTTCGCGTCGCCTACAACATGTCGATCGACATCTACAAGACCTTCGCACCCATCAAACAGGCCAGCTTCACCCTCGTACTGGCCATCCTCGAGCTGACCTCGCTCCTCTTGGACACGGACCCCGAAAAGTCTCGAGGGTTGAACAAGGCCGCGGCCTGGCATTCGGAGAGATCCTGCGTGCTCGAAACCACGGTGGATTTGCTGGATTTGTATACGCAATTTCCCAAGTCCACCAAGGTTGGACCTCGGTTCGCCCTCGACAAGGTCATGAATGTTAAGATCAGCATCAATAATCTGGTGGCCAAGGAAAAGCATCAGTATCACGGCTGGTGTGACCGATGCGCCCCGGAGCTGTTGGACACCCGCTCGCTCACCCCGGCCTCGGCCACGTCCCCGGTAACCAACCCTTCGTTGCATGGAAGCAGCTCGACGAAGCGCAAACGGGCCCCCAGCGAGGGGACCCAGCGCTTTGTCTTTGACGCCGCCGAGGCGCGCAGGGAGAAGGAGATTGTTGCGCGCTACTTCAACGACGAGTATGAAGAGGACGAGGTGGAAGTCGAGGAGCCGATCCGAGAACCGGAGCCTCGCCAGCCGAGCCGAACAAACCATGCTTATCGTGGCCATGGCCACAACCATGCCGACTACGGCTGGTCAGGCCATCGGACCAGCAGACACGGCCATCCTAGCGATCGCCATCGAAGTTGGAGAGGCCACGGGTATTGACATGCACCGCAGGCATAGTCGGTCATGGCTGAGTCTGCTGCTCATCGAGTCTTGATCGCCAGCTGAGATCCGGCTACATCCGGCATTATCGCACGACAACCCAGGGGTTGCATCGCATCAGGGCCTAGGCATCTGTACGTGCCTGCTGCAAGAGGCTTGCACGGCCGGAGGCGCAGTGGGAAATGTGTGGGGTTGTGGGATTAGTTGTTCGCGTTCAGCACACATCTTTAACACGACTCTGGTTGTAGGGGGATGCAAGGCGGCGTCAGGCCTCCGATGAATTCGACCTTGGCTTCATGGCCACGCAGCCTTCATCACCACCCATCCCAACCATGCACGACGATCAGACCTGAGAGCGTTGGGTGCGCCAGGGCAAGGCTGCAGCCTGCGCCAAACTCATCAGCTACAGCACTGATATCCACTGCGAGGTCATGTCCCAATGCAAGTACCCGTCGCGGCGTACGATCTGCATGGTGAGATCAAGGTGCACACCCGCACCGTGCCCGTCAACAGCGCGCTCTACGTGCCGGGGAGTTTCATGCAGAACCATCCCGACATGATGGCGCGTCGACACGTGGGGGGCGATCAGCCCGGGGCAGGGTTGGCCCGGGGTGTATTGTACGTCATGACCCGATGTCTTCCCCGGCGACTCGCATTGTGTATTTCCCTAGAAGGACATTGTGGTGAGCGTTTTGGTGGGGAACACGGAATTGGGACTGAGGCTGGTTTGTCTCACTGCTGGCGAGCACAAAAGAAGGTGATCAGGAAAGCCGTCAACAACTACTTGCCCGTTACGCCGAGTATTGACAACGGAAGTGATGATGGGCAAGAATACCCGACATGAGAACGAGTGATGCTTGGACACGAAGGAAACTGGAGCGGTACCTCAGACTTGGTAGCAACCGTGACGAAATCAGCGATGCACAACACAACAGAAGCAGGCACTTAGAGAGTCATGGGCAGTCAGAAGGAACTTTGCCAAAGTCTCTCTCCTAAAGCTTTCTCAGGGCTGAGCCCGGCGTAACTTGAGACACAGCTCAACCTTCCGCTGATGAACCGGTTTCAGTCATGGCAAATCTCCATCTCGACGACCTCCTTGTCCTCAACCACGGCATGAACAGCCGCGTCGTTCTCGTCACCACCGCTGCCCTCCGTGGTCCCATCCACATCGCCCATACCGACACCCACAGCCTGCTTCTTCGCTTGCTCCTCCTCAGTGCCCTGCATGACTACATCGTCGCCCTCCTCCTCATCCTCCTCCTCGGCGATGCTCTCCATGACCCCGACCGCCCTGCTCTTTGCCTGTCGTCCCTCGCCACCATCGTCCGAGTCACCACCGACCATGGCATCGCCAGTAGCAGCCTCACCATCCTTGCCGCTACCCCCGAACAGCTTGAGGCGCGCCTCGTGCCAGCTGCTCGCGACAATGTCATAGTCCTCGGCCGCGCGCAGGGAGATGTCGTCGTCGTCGGCGGCGGCGGCGCTGGTCTTGCGCACCCAGCAGGTCTGTGTGCCGGTGTACTTGGCGGTGTCCAGATCGTATAGCGCGCAGGAGATCACCATGACCTCGGAGGGGTGGAGGGGTGCGGCGGAGGGGTTGGGGCCGTGGTAGTTGTTTGGGTTGCTGTTGTTGTTGGCTGTCGGGTTCGGGGCTGGGTTGGCGGTGCTGCCGGTCTGGGACGTAGTAGAGGGGGTGGTGGTGGTGGTGGGCTTGGGGGCAATCTTTTTGGAGGAGTCGTCATGCTCGGGCGAGGCGTCATCCTGGTTCATGCCGCCAACCGGGTCGTTGAACCAGGGAAGGATGAGGCGGTTCCAGACTTCTGAGTGGAAGATATTGTGGGCTTCGGAGGGTTCGGTCATGCCGTTTAGAGCATTGGTGGGGATTACCTGTTCCAGTCTCGTCAGCTAATGCACTTTGGAATCGTTCCATCCTTGTTTTCTCTAGGAATTTTGGTACGCACCGCCTCCAGGGCCCCGATGCCCAACTGTTCTACCAGGTCGGCCGCCAACACGGGGTTGTTTGAGAGGGTCGCGAGACGGAGATGGGGCTGGCGGGCGGCGGCGTTGAGGAAGGAATTGACTTCGGAGTCCAAGCGAAGCTGCTTGTATCCTTGCATTTCGTAGACAAGAAGGTACTGGGACTCAATGTCCTGCCGCTCGTCATCGGTGAGCTCGCGGACACCGAGGTGTCTCAGTATGTTGCACAAGTTCGGAGATGTGCTGAAGGCGCGCAGGATGGCTTCATCTGTCATGTCAGGAATCTCCCTTTTGGAAATGATCCCCGAGAGAGCCTTGCGAAGTGTGCTCGTGACAGCTGCGTTAGAAGATAAGAGGGCGCTGAAGTGGATGAGGACGGCGCGGATCTGGGGAGCAGTTTCCGGGGCAGTGGGCTTGGTTCCGACCGACTCGGAAAGTACCAGAGAGCGTGTTCTCTTGTGACCGACGGTCGGCTTTGTTGCCATCGTGGAAGATGTGTTGCTGTGGGTGTCAAGTTTGGTGATTGGATGTTTGGTTACCTACCTAGGGATTAGTTCGCCTGAAATGCGGTAGAGGGAAGGTTCGGGCAGAGGAAGGAAAGTAGTGAAGGTCGTGCCGTCAATAAGAGTAAAGTTAGAAGCCGTGCATGTGGATTGGGTGCCATGAGACGGGCCAGCTGAATTCTGAAGTGTGTCCATGGTGAAGAATGCCGCAATGATGCCTGCCCATGAAGTGCTGACAGCCAGGTGCAGGTGGAAACAGCTTCACGTTAAAAAGGGAATTGGTAGCAAACTCATCCATCATTTATCTGAGAGATACCAGGAGGCGGTAACCAAAAGACTATTGTTACGGGAGTATTCATGTTATTATATAACGTTATATAACTTTTATATGCTGTCGTCTATATCCCGTCTTGACTCCCGCGAAATATATCGACAGCGATCGATTCTTGATTGCGTGGTCAAAATCTTCAAAACTTACACCGTTCGCAAGCCCTGGAAAAACCATATCTAAGCGCACCGCTTGCACGCCCGCGCAATCTATTGCGTGGTCGCAGCGGGGGTGGAAAGTAGAGCGATTCGAGGTGCCG
>MU863739.1:0-30758 GCA_033575675.1 Parathielavia hyrcaniae | reverse complement strand
CTTCCGTTTCTCGAAGTTTCCGTGAAGAAATTTGAGATTGTTGACGGGGGACGCGTCCAGCGACGCGTCCCCGCAAGGTGGCGTACGGCACGTCAAAGGCATCTGCAGCCTTGCGAATGGTTCGGATTTGGCCAGAACGGAGAGCCTCGACGGCGAACTGGATCCTCTCTTCATGCTGCAGCGGCAGCGGCATTTTACCGAGGTGGTACTGTGGGTGGGTGCGTCCAAAGTTGACGTGGTGGGGTGCGGGGCGGAAAAGTGGTTCTGAAGGTGGTCTGGTTCTGAAGGTGATAGATTACGTTAGTGGGAGCCTCGCCTTACCCTCGGCTTACATAAGAATACCTACATTGGACCCCTGGAAACCTGGACCTACGAACTGGCTCCTAACTTGCAATGCAAACCTAAACCGGGCTTCTATTTCTTGATCATCTATTCTCCCTGGTTTTAGCGTATGAAGCCTTGACAGTGGCATCACCAATGTTTCCCTTCTAGGTAAAGTTTGTACTGTATTGTACGACCGTAACATACTCGTATTGGATTGGGCAATAGCGATTTTGACCAGACGGTATCTTGCACGGGCAAGCACCACATGTCTTGATTTTCTCAAGGTCGGCAAATCAAGGCCAGGTAAAACAGTAAACATCCAGAAATCCATCGCAATTCGTCAAATCCAGCGAGTCCAATAGCCAGCATGATGCAGTTTCAAATGGTTCAGGCATTGCAGGGCAGGTGCAGCAGATGACGTCCTCGGCTGCGTGGGGCTTTCTCGCTAAGGCTAACGTGAGACCGGGAAACCAACCTGGAAGTTTCCCGTTCCGTCATGACCTGCTTGCCAGTCCTCGGGGCAGTGACCTCGACCACTTCTTGGGACAAAGACGAGATAGTGGCCAGAGCGACTGCACCGATTGTTTTCTGGCATTGAACACTTCCACTTTTCGGTTATCCTCGCAACTTTGCGTTGCATTTGCATTTGAAGATCTCTTCCACTGCTCTCCCTCCTGCTTCTTCCAAGTTTTGCTGCGATAAGCAAGCAAGCAGGCAGCGCGACAGGAGATAAGCTTCGTTTCCCCTGGCAGGGCCGAGCTGCCACATTTCACCCGGTCCGACCATCCCGCCCGCGGCAAAGCTCAACTCTCCGGCCCGCATCCGCGGCTGCTCATAGACCGAGCAACAACAGCTCCCTTGCCTGCAGTGTGTTGACAGCCTGGCGCTGAACCACGCGGCGTTAGTTATGGACGACGCGAACGGCACACTGAAGGGCTCGAAAGCCACAAATAACACGAGTGCCCCCAACGGCATCAACGGTGCCATCAAGTCGCAGCTCAACGGTATCAACGGCCACGCAGTGGGAATGAGGGCGAGGACAAAGCCCAGAGGGCCGGGCATGTTCGCCCAAACATTCAGCATTGCTGCGCGGTAAGCTCCACTGATGTTCCTCCTCTCCCTCAACTTACTGACAGACAACTCATGCGTACAGACTCTTGACCTGGTATTCCATCGTCACTATCCTCCTCCGATGCCCTGCCACACTCGACGCCTGCGATGACACGTCTCCGCGCATTTGCAAGCCCTACTTCCAGCTCAAACAAGCCGTTGTGCCCCACGTCGAGCCCTACTACGACACCTACGCTGCTCCATACGTCGAAGCCGCCCGGCCCTATTACTACGTGGTCGACCAGAGGGTTATCGCGCCGAGCCGGGCCTACGCAAAGAAGTATGGCGCCCCGCGGGTGCAACAGGTCCAGGCATTCGGGAAGGCACAGTGGGACAGGAGCATCCAGCCCCAGGTTGAGAAATACCAGGGCCTGGCCAGGACGCAGTACGATGAGAAACTCGCCCCGCACATCCACCAGGCCTCTGCCGCCCTCGGCCCGTACTATGAGATCGCGCGTACGAGCAGTCTGCAGACATACCACGAGCTGCTGGTGCCCGTGTACCAATTCGTCCATCCCCATGTCCTAGACGGCTACCGGGCCACCTCGGCCTTCACCAGTAAGACTGTGGTGCCGAGTTTCGTTTGGGCCTGGAACAAGACCTATGTCTTTGTGGATGGCACGGTCGGGCCGCAGATCAAGGCCATCTACGTCGAGAATGTTGAGCCACAGCTCGTCAAGATTGGCAAGCGCCTCGGCCGTCACAGCTCCGGCAAGAAATCCGTTCCTAAGCCGCTGTCGGACGCATCGGCAAGCCCGTCTACCAAGAGCACCTCCACCTTCACCAAGCCTGCCGCTTCCGTCACCGCCACGTCGACTGCTGCCGCTTCCGCTAGCTCTTCAAAAGCAAAGTCTGCTGCCGACTCGCGCACTAGGGCTTCCATGGAACCGATCCCGCCCCCTGAGATTGACGAGAAGCTCGAAAATGAGGATCCGGTCCGCCGCAGTGCTCGCGAGATTGTCGCTGCCGATCTCAAGGACTGGCAGGAGAGGTACGCCAAGGCTGCCGATGAGGGTGCCGCTGAAATCGACCAACGAGTTCAGGAGATCGCCAAAAACATGATCCGGCGTGAGGCGAGGATCACAGGGAAGTCTTTCCTCGAGCAGCTGCAGACTACCGCCGTATCGGAGCTCGTCTCTCTCAGGCGCGCTATTTTGGACGCGATTGGCACTGTGAACAAGGGAGGCGCGACCCCCGACAAGGGCCACGAGCAAATCACCCAGGCTGTCCGGCAGGCCGGTATGGCCGTCAAGGAGAAGGCCCAGGCCGTGCGTACGTGGCGTGAACAGTACGACACCGAAATGCAGGTGTCCGTTACCAAGGCCGCAGAGACGCACTTTTCCATCCTCGAGAACATACGTGACCTGGCCCTCCAGAAGATCGGCATGAAGTGGGCGTGGATGGACGGCGTCACGTACAAGGACTGGGCCAAGTACCACCAGCTCAAGGGCCGCTTCGACGAGTGGAAGGGCGTCCTCGAGAGGCACGTCGTGAGCCATCCGAGCCTAGAAGCAGCCCAACTAGAGGCCGCCAACATTGAGGACGAAGCGATGCAGGTTGCCGCCTCGGCTGCCAAGGAGCTGGCCCGCCTGAAACAGGTCGCCTACTGGAAGCTCACTGCCGGCGACGACACCGAAGAGTTTGACAGCACTCTGATGCAGCAGGCTGCCGAGGCCGCCGAGGCTGCGCGACAGGTCGCGGCGAATGCTGCGGGAGCCGTTGTGGACTCTGCCGAGGCGGCCAAAGACTCGGTGGTGGATGCCATTGGCGAGGGTGCCAGCCTGGCCTCGGACGCGGCGAGCAAGGCGACTGATGCTGTTTTTGGGTTGGACGAGCAAGCATCTGCCTCGGAGAGCGCGTCTGCCGTTTCTGGGACCTCGGATCCAGCGTCTGAGCCTGCTGCCGAGGCCTCTATGGCTCTTGAGGATTCCGAAACCAGTCCTTCTGACGCCGCTGCTGCGGATGAGCCAAGAGCCGAGCCAGTAGAAGCAGCTTCCGAACACGTCGATGAGGATGGTACCGAACCAGAAGCCGAGCCTCTCGCTACCGCTTCCGAGGAGCTCTCGAGCGTTGTTGAGCCCACTTCCGAGCCAACCGATGCCGAAGCTGCCCCAGAAGTTGCTTCCACCATGATACTGGAGGAACCCGTTATGGTGGGCAACGTCACTGCGCCGGCAGACGAGGACAAGGCCGCGCCCGTTGAGTTGCCCGTGGATTCCGACCCCGCCGAGGAGGAAGAATTGCCCGTCTCTAGCACAGCATCTGTCAAGCCGGCGCTCTTTGGCGCGGCCGCACAGTCCGTCCCCAACCGTAAGCCGATTCTCGATGACGACGCGGACGATTTGCCAGCCGCCATGGAGTCGATGCGCAACGACCTCAAGTCGGCTTACTCAACGGCCATGTCGAGGGCGAATCACCAGTATTCGCAGGCCCTCTCCATCATCTCTGCCCAGGTTCGTGGCACCCCGCAGCCTGCGCAGGAGAAGATGCTGGCGTCCGTCACATCGGCCTACAGCCATGCCATGGCTTCGGCCAGCTCTCGGCTCGATGACGCCCTAAAGGTCGCATCGAGCCAGCTGTATGGCAGCACGACCACCAAGAACATCCTTCCCACTACGCTCCCTGTTCCACAGATGCCTGGTGTCGACTGGGCACAAATCCAGTCCATCGCCTCGGAGCGTCTGCAGCAGGGCCGCGCCTTGGCCGAAGAGCAGTATGCGAGCGCCAAGATTGCCATTGGCCTGGCCACCCTGACCCCGTCCACGCCTTCCGAGCACGCCAGCAAGATGCTGGACAACGCCAGACACAACTACTACGCCGGGCTCGGCCTTGCGCATGCCCGATACTCCGAGTTCCTGGCCGCCGCCAGCTCGGCTCTCAGCTCGGCAACTGCCACCCCGACACCGACCAACCTTGCCGGGTCTGCCTCGTCGATGGCCTCGGTTGCCAGCGGCTCGGCCTCATCTGCTGCGTCGGCGGTCAGCGAAGGCGCCGCCTCCGTTGCGTCTGCGGCCAGCGAGGGAGCTTCCATCGCCGTGTCGGCCGCCAGCGAGAATGTGTCGGCAGCCGCCGCTGCAGGGTATGACGCGGCCGCCGCCGCGGGGGACAGGGTCGCTGCGCTCTCACATATCAGCGTCCAGGTGTATGGCGCACCCACGCCCACGCCGTGGTACTCGAGCGTCTACAGCGCCGCGGGCGACTACGCTTCCGCCGCCGGCGAGAGCGGGGCGTCGGTCACCAGCGCCGCCGGCGCGTATGCCTCGGCCGGCTCGGACGAGCTCGCCAGGCAGTACGCGGCCGTCAGCAGCATCATGTCGGAGGTGCTCGTCGGCAAGGAGCCGTCCTTCTCGGAGAGCGTCGTGTCGAGGCTCAGCGCCGCGTACGCGACGGGGCTGAGCTCGGCGTCGAGCGTGGCCGGCGCGGCGCAGGCTACTGCTGCGTCGGCGGCCAGCCAGGCTGGCGAGGCGGCGAAGAGTGTCGGGGAGAGGGTTGCTAGTGCCGCGAGCGATGCCACCGAGGCGGTCAGGGACGCGGCGTCGAGTGGCAAGGATGAGCTGTGAGTTTTAAGTAAGGTAGTCGGGAGGCAGAGGAGGGAGAAAGAGAGGGGATGATGTGAGACGATGACCATGACCAAACTAGCGGCGCTGTGGCGTGGTTGAGGGATGGATGGGTAATCAAAACGGTGATGGGTGGGGGTGGTTGGGTGGCAACATTGACTCAGTTTGACTTTCGGGATGGACTCTCATTTTTTTTGTTGTATCATAGATATACCCTCTCTTTCTCTGTTCTCTCCTTTTCTTAACTATTTCTGTCTTGTTGTTTGCACTGAACCTTTCTGTGTAACGGTACTGGCGTCGAGTCACGTATGGCCTCAATTAATCATGATATTCTTCCAAATTGGTCATGATGTGTGAACTCGAACAACTAACTTTGGACGCTCACGAGGCTCGAAGTGCTTCATTCACCTGAGCTGGTTGTATGTATGCATCAGAAAAATACATGGAAAGCAAAGCATGGTATCAAGAAACCCCCCCTTGTCATCATCCCTGTTGGCTGCTCCTCCTGTGAAGCTGCAGCTCCTTCATCTCCTGCAGAAGCGCCGCTTCCAACCCTTCGTCATAACAATCATCATCGCCGTCGCCGTTCCCCTGCCCTGGCCTCGGACTACTGATCCTTCGATGGGACGATGATGACGTCCTGACGCTCCTCAGCTGCTGCGACTGCCGCCGACTCGAGTGCGAGAGCCGCTTCTGATGGAGCGGCGACACCAGGCTCGGCACGCCCACGCCTACGCCCTCGTCGTCTGCGTCCGCATCTCCCCCCTCTTCGAGCTCCGACACATGCCCCGCCTCCGAAAGCCTAGTGCTGCTCAGGGTACTGGACTGCGTCAGCGTCCGGTGCAGCTTGTCCTGCAGCCCGAGCCGCGAGAGGACGATAGCTGCCTGCAACCCCTCCCCGCCCGGCAGCCAGATCTCGTCGGCCTCGAGCGTGTCGGCGATGTCGCGCAGCACCACGTCCATCGGGCAGATGTAGGCTACCCGCTTGCGCTCGCTCCAGGCCAGTATATGGCCGGCCACACCGCCGCCGCCGCCCCGGGCGACGACCCATGCGCCGCTGTCACCGGGGATGCCCATTGGGAGAGACGCGGACCGTATGGTGGTGGTGTTGGTGGTGTTTCTCTGTCGTTTTTGGTCGTGATGGTGATGGGGGTTCGTGCCGGCGACCTGGTAGATGTGGCTCGGGGACGTGCGGCCATAGATCTTGACGGACGCTACGGCTTGCAGGATCACGCCGCTCTGCAGGCCGCTGGTGCGCGCCATGCACTGCACCGCGAGGCCGGGGAGGTTGGATGACGGCACGACCGAGGTCGGCTGCATGAAGGGCACGTCGGCCGACTCACTCTGCCACGAGAGTCGGCGCGCGCTCGGCGACGGCGTGATGTGCGGGATGAGGTTGCCCTCGGGGACGCGGTTGTCGGCGAACTCGAAGAGCGCCCAATCGATCTCGTGCAGGAGGCCGTTCTCGGTGCGCCGGCGGAGCCCGCTTGAGGCGTACACCTCGCCGACGGTGTAGGTGTCGAGGTGATCTTCGTCTTCCGTCTCGGCGGACGGGTAGAAGCCTTCGGGTACGTCGTCGAGCGCGGGCTGCGTGATGATGTAGCCCTCTCCGCACCCCGGCTCGATGCCGGGGATGTCGCCGGGCTCGGTGAACTGCTCGTCCTCGTCTTCCTCGTCCTCATCCGAATAGTCGCTTGTGATGGCCGACTCAGAGAGCGTGTCCGAGTCGGAATCCGAAAACTCGCAGGCGTAACCTTCGCTGCCACTGCTGTCGGGGTCCGACTCGCTGTGCTGGTACTGCTCGGAATACCACGCGGCGAGATCCGGCACGCGGGGACCCGCCATGCTCCTTGGCGCACCGCCCTTCCCCGCCACGGCCTCCTGATCCGGGTCGTCCAGCATGTGATGCACCGTCATCCCGTACTGCCTGTTGTCCACCGTGATGACGCCGCCGAGGCTCACCGGAGGCAGATGCCGGTCGCCGATCCACGCCCCGATGCTGGCGCCGTTCTTTGGATGCTCCTGGTAGTCCGGGTTGGCAGCCACGATCTCCTCGTGGCCGTCGTCGACGGATTTCGCCATACTCCGGCTCGGCTGTCTTCGCGATCGCAAGACCTGGCCGCGGCAAACCTTGACGGCGACGCCGGCGGTACCGTCAAACAAGCTGCCCAGCTTCTTCTTCAAGATGGCCTTGACCTTGCCGACGGATGTGCACACGACAAGAACGGTCGGCTTCGTCCGCTGGGGGCTGTCGCCGACCGACTCGAGCGAGATCTCGACCGACTCGGGATGCTTGCGGTAGAAGTGGCGCAGCGCGCTGTTGATTTGCGGCATGAAGACCGTGTTCCACTTCTCGATGATGTCCGGCGGCAGAGGTATTTGCGGGTACAGCCGCATCTTGGACGGCCTTGATTCTTCTGCATATTTGTCAGTCACAGGTGCAAAGTCTAGCGTACACAAAGGAACGTGGATTGCTTACCCTGGCTCTCAGTTTGTGCATCAGCAGCCGACGGGACAGCATCGCTCGGTCTGCTCTCGGATGACACTACAGACAACCTCTCTTTGGCTTCCTTGGACGGGCCCGCGGCGGTGGGCTGCGGTTCCGGCCGGGGCTCGCCGAGATCGTCGCCGAGGCGCTCCTCCAGGTTGCTCACGCCGTCGAGGATGCAGCAGGCTTCGAGGTAGCGGGTGGCCTTGAACTGGACGCGCGACACAATCTGTTCGGCCGTGTGGGTGCGCCTGAGCTCCTGGTCGACGGCGTTCCAGCAGGTCTGCACGGCCTTCATGTACAGCGTGCCACAGCGGATGGCGAGCTGGTCCAGCAGCGTCTCCGGCAGCGTCGGCGACTCCATGTTGGGCACCAGGTTCTCGAGCCGGGTCCAAAGACCGACCGACAAGAGGATCATGGCGAGCGAGTAGAGGTCCCACGTCTTGGAGTCTGCCTTGTTGGCGAGGGGCGACTGGGCGCTGTTTCGGGGATCAAGCGGGTGCTTGTACAAGGAATACTGTTTCGGGGCGTCGTGCGGGTTCGAGAACAGGTCAAAGGAAGAGACAAGGGGCCGCCGGATGTCGACTTCGCCCTGTGTGATGCCGCTGACTTCGGGGTCAGTCCCGACGGCGTTGCAAAATGATATGTTCTCGCCAACCAGGTCGCCGTGGGTGATGCCGCGGGCGTGCATGTCAAAGACGGTGTTGGCGAGGTTGGCGGCGAGCCGGAACTTGGCCTCGAGTTTGGGCTCAAAGTCGGGACGGGCAAGCAGGTCGGCAAGCGAGCACAGGTTGTAGAGCGGATTCTGCGTGAGATGCTCAAAGGTGACGGGGTTGAAGGGGCGCGGGAACTGGTAGACGAGACCATAGCGTGAGTTGTCCATGTCTTCGAAGTAGCCCAGCAGGCGCGGCAGGCCTGTCCAAGACGCTGGCGACCGCTGCGGGTCAGACTGCAGCCCGGCCGACAACCTCTCGAAGCGCGCCATGGGCGGCGGGATGCCCGTCATGGAGTAGATGGGGTCGAACGAGGCGTGTTCGAGAAGCAGCGGGGCGTGGGGCTGGCGCGTGCCGGATGCCGTCTGGGTGAGGGCTTCGAAGGCCTGCCTGCTCAGAAAGACGATCTCGCGGGCGCGGTCTTGCTCACGCTCGGTCATTGGCTCGGCCTGTCTGGACCGCAGGCTGGTGAGAGACTTGGGGTCGATGTGCTGAGGCGTCTGCATTCGGGAAGACTCGAACGGGCGCAGGTCTTCGGAGGCCGGGACAGAAGGGGACTGCCGAACAGCGGCCGACGCCTGCGACGAGCGCGTCCGAGAGAGGTCGTAGAGCGTGTCGATGGAAGTGGTCAGGTCGCGAATCAGGTCCTCGAACCGACTCTTGTCCCAGACGACCATCCGGATCTTCTCGCCGCGTCTGGGAGGGGCGTCGGGCTCGACGCGCTCGCCGGCCAAGCGGCGCGAGCTGTTCCACAGCGGCTCGGCCTCGGCAAGGATGTCCTTAATAGTAGACATGATGCTGCCGACGACCTCGCTGAGGCCGGCCTTGGAGAGCGACGAGTCGATCAGGACCTCGGCCGACTGGTTGGGGTCGGACCACTCCAGGCCCCAGCTGACGAGGCGGTCCTTCTGGATGCGCAGCTTGCGGTGCAGCGACTTGATCTCGGGGTCGGCCTCGGCATGGTGGGCGGGCTCCTTGACGAAGTCGGAAGACTTTTTGGTGTCGTTGTACAGGCGGCTCAGCCGGCGCTGGAAGGCCGGCTGGGTGCCGCCCATGGGGATGAACGAGTCCATGGCTCAGCGTCGGCGGTCGGCGGTTGCGGCCGGAGACAGCAGAGGTGTACCGTGTGGAAATGGTCACCACATCGACTGCTGTTGGAATCGAAGTTGCTCGGTTGCCGTGCGTGTTCCCCTCACAGCTGAGTAAGGGACGCCCAAGCCAAGGGAAGGTAGAATGGCGTCAAAGAGCGTTGGAGAGCACGCTCCCGATGTCAAATTGGCGTTGTGGGGAGCCTCAGCGATACGAATACTGGAAGCGTCCGTCGCTTGCCCCCAGGTAAACGGTCCTCATAACCCGGATGGCGGCGAGTTTTGCATCTGGGCATTTGCGAGCCATGGCGACTGAGAATCTCAATCGCAGTGTGACCAAGGTTCGTTATTTCGGTGCCTGCGAAGTGCGCAATCCGACACCCCACTCTTGGGGTTTGGCTGTTTGGCTGATCGAGAAGCAGGGGACTGGCGGGTGCAAAATGCTGCTGCCTGGCCCCTCGCAGCCAATCCCGCCTGCCAGCTCGGGTGGTTGCCTTGGCTCTTTGCGCTAGCCGCGTCACGTGACTGGGCCAGAAGACCTCGGCCAAGGCCCACTTTACCGGACTCGTATGTGGGTCTCCCGATCCGGGACCGGACTGCCGGGCTTCCGAGATCAGGAAATGAGAGGAGGATCTGAAGGCAGGGCCTGGCAGGCAGGCGGACAGGCTGACATGAAGAGCTAGGATTTCATCAGGTTTGCATTGGACACGATCCCACTTAAGGGGCCGTCCTTTGCCTGTCGAGTCTTTGGATGAAGTTACAGCGCCGTCTCCATGTCGACGCCACTCTCGGTCCCTCGGACACAGCTTGGCCTACCACAATACTGCTGTACAAGACAGTACAGCGTTTCTGAAACGATCATACAAAAGTCACATAATAAGTAAGGTAGCCAGAGTAAGTTGGTAGACAGACAGCCAAAGTCTGATTCTCGGAAGTTCCAAAGTCAAGCTACCAGGGTACCTACCAGACACCCAACTAGGTAACTTCCTACTGTGCAAGACCTCATGAAACCTCCAGTCTCAGAGCATCATACTGCACATAGACACTCTCCGGCAGAATGGCCGACTCGGGCGCAGTAGCCCGTTCCGGGAGAGAGAGCGTGAAGGTGTTGAGACCCTGCCTCAGGTAGCTGGCGTCAAAAGTCCACTTGTTGCGCGTGTTGTAGCAGCTGGCCGAGGACCGCACGCCGCACGAGCTGCTCTGGTTGGCGCTGTGATGCACATGTCAATGAAATGTGCTCTAAGGGGGGTAAATGCGGATAAACATACGGGATGGTCCAAACGGGAAGATTCCGGCCGTTGATGGCGACAGTGTAGGCCAGGTTGGCAAAGGGCTTGCTCGTGCTGTCGGTGTTGCCGGCCGACGTCTTGACGCCCGCGAGCTGGATGGTAAATGTGGCCCGGGTCTTTCCCTGCAGCTGCGCCGCCGTGGCGTCGAACGTCACCTTCCACGAGTTGACGTTGTTGTAGTGCGGCTGGGTGCGGATGCTGTTGGCCTTGCCGCCGAAGACGCTCCAGTGCATGTAGTTGAAGTCGCGCCGGGGGTCGCTGCGCCCGACGTGGAAGTTGACGCCGTTGGGGAAGTCGTTGGGGAAGTCGTGCACCGCCCAGTACAGCCGGTGCTGCTTCGGCCGGTTGCTCCGGCTCGTGTCGCGATCGTTGCCGTGCCGGAAGTCGCCGCTGCTCCGGTCCGGCGTGCCGATCCGCCAGAGCTCCGCGCCGGCCGACTCGGCGGTCCATGTCGCGGTCGTTGTGGTCGTGGCGCCGGCCCGGACCACGACGTTGTCCTGGATGTACTGCCCGAAGATGCCGGTGCCGTAGATGGTGAGACGGTAGGTGCCGGCGGCGACGCGAGGGATGGTGATCTCGCCATTGGCGCCGACCTCGCCCCAGTACTGACGGGACTTGGTGTCGAAGTTGTTGTCCTGGAAGTCCCGTCCGTTGCTCGCCAGCACCGCAATGGGCTTCGTGACGCCCGCTGGGAGGGAAATGCGGCCAGACCAGGTGCCGCGGCCAGAGGAAGGGAGGTAACCACGGACGTGCTGAGCAATCGAGTCGTAGAAGTCAGCATTCCACGTGGGATTGGCGAAGCGACCGGCATCCCGGCGAAGATCGTTGACCGAAGCACCCCGTGCACCCTTGTTGAAATAGTAGTATTGCTAGGTAGGTTTCACTGTCAGCATCTGGCTTGGCCTGCTCTCCGCTGGGTGCGACGAGTCCTTACTGGGCCGAATGTGCGGTCGAGACCTCGCGTGTCGGGATTGCCGTTGCCATGGTGGTTCGAGACTGGTATTCGTCAGCGAGAGAGCGAGGCCAAGGAGGACTGGACAGAACTGGAACACTCACTAATGTAGTTGTACACAATGCCGTCGACGGTCAGATCTGACCACTTGGGGCCGTTGTAGTACGTGTCCTTGGTGTTCATGACGAGCCAGGCCCCGTACGTGGATCCGTCACGCGTGCCCGCGCCGTCGGAGAACAGGCCGTGGTGGGTGTGGTACTCCCAAGACTCGGAAAACATGTACTTGGAGAAGTAGTCGGACATCTGAGAGCGGTACCGGGCGTTGACGCCGTCGCCCGAGATGCGGTAGGTCGTGTCCTGGACCGTCGTCCGACCCGACGAGGAGGGCAAGACGGACCACATCATGTCGGACGACGACAGGTGGTTCCACATGGAGGTGCTGGGCCGGAAGAGAAAGCGCATCTCTCCGAGGGCGCCCCCGTTCGGGTAGGCAACCCGGCCGAAGGTGTGCAGTCCCGTCTCGCCATCGCGCAGGAAGTAGTAGGACTCAAAAGTGCGGCCGCCGCCGACGTTGGCCGAGATGCGGACGCCCGCGTAGGCGGTGCCGGACCTGTCGTTGCCGCGGTAGAGCTGAAACGAGCCGCCGTTCCAGAACCCGCTGTCGCAGTGGCAGTCGAGGTAGAGTCTGCCGCCCGAACCCAGCAGATCCTGCCCGTCGAGGCTGAGTCGGTTGATGGTGCCGGCGCTTTTGTTCACCGAGAACTTGAGGCGGTTATTTCCAATCTCTATGGCGCTGCCGGACTCGCTGGCCGTGATGGCGCCCAAAGCGATGGCCGCCCAAGCCGAGAGGAGGAAGGTCCGGAGGAGCTTCATCGTGCGGACTTTCTCCTGTTCTTGACTTTTCGTCCCTCATGACTGTAACAATGCGGCGCAACCGCTCCATTTTATCTTGCACTCTTTGCCCCGAGTCGGCGGGCATCGTCTGCCCGAAAGGGACGGAGGGGTCTCTGCCGTATGTATATATTTTTGTCTGGCGGATCTAGAACGTCCGAAACATTTTGTTCTTCTGGGGAAGCTCTGGCTGGAAAAAAGATCCACCGCGAGTTCGGCGATTTTGCCAGGGACAGAAGCCATTCCATTCAAATTGACCAATTTACTCCTGCCATGCATTCACTTCCGCTGTTTGACGCAAACGGTCCAAGCGGGCTCTGATTCGGGCTAATTCGGGCCTGTGATCTTCATTCTCGGGGCAACGGAGCCCGAAACCAACCTGGAAGGTAAGAGGAGGTTTCAGAAGTTGACACGATGCTTGGCAGCAGTAGCAATGTTTCTGAAGCAAAGCTTCAATGACGAAACCGACACTGTTAAAAGTATCCGTGAGGAAGGAGCGACACCTTCATTTACTGGGACAATCCTCCAAAGTTTCTCGAAAGATTACTACTAATTAGCTCAGGTAATGGATCGTGCCCGGCGCGTTACACACACCCGCCTGGGTGCCAAAGAGGAAGCTTCGACTCCCACAGTTGCTGGGATGAACACCACAGCCAGGGTATTTTAACTTTTGCGAATCATTAATTTTCTTGTCAAAGTGCTCCGCCATCCATGATCCGCCTACATTCTCCTCAGGGAGTGAAGCATCGCCTGTCCCTTCAGCTCCTAATATGGGACCTAACCGTACAGCTAGCGACCTCTAAATAGGTACACTTTGTGGCCTCAAGTTTTTGCCAATCTAAACTCTCCTGTCCTCGCCTATGCCAGAGGTCGTTCCTCACTCTCAGGCGGCAGCATCATAGCTCTGCAGCGCCCACCACCGACGCACTAAGCCGGGAATCTCGCCCTGAGCCACCCACATGCCTTGGTTACAGCGCCCTTGCACTCTTTCGCAGAGCTGCAGAGCTCCAGAGCCCGCAAGGTTTGTACGATGATGTCCGGGGGTCCTTTCATGACAAGGACCTTGCCGAGTCCGCCGGGAATTGAGACGGTGGCCATAAAGTCCCCGCGAGGGTTCGTGACATTGTGGACCATCGTCTGGGCGGGATGCAGGTCGCGCAAGTTGATGTCGTTACTCCGTAGGTTCAGGTTCAAATTCCATTCCATCGGATGCTGAACTAGTGCGGAATCCTGCGCCGGATTCTGAGCCAACGTCTGTCAGACCTCATCCCATGCTCAGACACGAACGTTGGCTGGGTCGGCGATGGGCAGCAGTGGACTCAACAGCGTGGGGAGAGCGATGGGTGCTTCAAGTTTGTCATCGTTGTCGCTCATACTGTTTATCCTGTGACGCAACTCGTTAATTACCCGACGGGTAGGATATTGCAAAGTCGAGCACTTCGTTCGACCAACTTCTTGGGGGATAGTCGGGAGAGTTGGGTGGCTGGTAGAACGGTTTGTGCGATGTTCGTGGTTTTTGAAACATGGCTATTGTAAGCTGAAGTGTCGTTAGTTACAGATTCGAAATCGAGAGAATTTCACTCAAGTGCTTTGATGCTGCCTAACTCAACTCTGAGACAAGATCCCTTATGTGTAATTGGTGGTCGGTGGTGTTAACTATCGTTGTTTTGTGCCATCAAATTGTCGGTTTTTGTTTGAGAGACTAAGCATCAGAAGCGCCTTCAATTTTTATTCCTGCTCAATTTATTCGTCCTCAAGGTAGTTTGCAAGATTCCTGGCGACCAAAAAAAGGTGAAGAAATAAAGAAAGTGAACTCTATGATCGTGCCCATTCCGAGAACCCCTTTTCCTTAATTTGGCTTTCAGTCCTTTCGCGCTCCTTCAGGTATAACAGTGAACGGTGAGCTGCAAGCACGTCCACAATTTTCAAGACAATTAATTATCCCGAGTCTTCTACCGCGTCCTCCAGTCCCAGCCGCAAAACAGTAACGCACTGTCGGCCAACCCATCTGAACAGTTGTGTGTCCAAGGCCTAAGCTGACCTGCGCGGCGCGCCCACCGAGGTAGCCTGAGGTCAGGTCTCAGCCCATCTGGCAGGCAGCCAATTTTAGTTCAGGTACTGATAGCTCCTTTCTAGCACGTTTCTGGGTTCGACGATACTACGAAGGTAGATACCTTAGGTAGGTAGTAGAGAGTGACCTAGCAGAAACCTGTTCAGACATCCCTCAAAACAGACTCGATCTGAAGGATCGTACGCGCCACGAGCTGCAACTCAGACATCGCTATATCCCAGCATCCTAGGCTCCTGCTCCTGGCGCACCAGCCAAGTCCAGACGGCAGACGGCGCATAACTAGACGTCGTCGAGTACGAGCGACCATAGTCTGCCCGCTCAAACACGCTGGGATCCGACTTCTTCATGCGCGCAACGTTTTCCGGCGTGGCAATGGCGAGAAAGTGGTCGCGCTGCGGGCCCGAGGCCAGTGCCCTGCCCTTATTGTCAGCATCATCACCGATAGACACAGAAGCCAAAGGTCGACAACGTACAGGGCGTTCCCAAAGATGCCATGGCACAGACACGGCTCCTTCTTGAGCAGGCCCTGGCTCCAGATGCATTCCCTCCCTTTCCGGATAGCAGCATAAAACTCGGCATGCAAGTCCGGAAAATGCGGGCGCAGCGCCGCCAGCGACAGCACGAACCCCGTGGCGCCATGGCAGAACTGCACCAGCCCCTTGCCACCGTGCCCGTTGCTCTCCTCCGAGCTGGGCCAGTTGCCGTCCTCGCGCTGCATCCCCAGCAGCTTCTCGACGGCGGGCTGCAGGCGCGGCGCCAGCTCGGGCGACGTGAGCACCAGCTGCGTGACGATGCCGACGTCGCCGTGGACGGCGCCCAAGTAGCGCTTGCCGTGCCACCGCCAGCGCGGGCCCCGCGCCAGGACCGTGTTGGAGATCTCGGCGACGGCCGGGTCGACGAGGTCGCTGCTGCCGGGGACCCAGCGACGGACCATGCGCAGCAGGTAGAGGGTGCCGGCGCGGCCGTAGAGCATCTCGTCCGGGTAGTCGTCGTCGCTCACGGCCATGAGCTGGGAGACGGACGACAGCAGCTGGCGGACGTCGGCGAGGTCGGCCGACACGGCGCAGCGCACCGCCTCGTAGGCCAGCTTCTCGTCGCTGAGGCCGCAGCCGTGCGAGCCGAGGCGCAGGCTGTGGCCGCGCGAGCCGGGCGCGATGTAGGCGCGGGCCCAGTCGGCGGCCGGGTGGCCCCGGATGATCAGCTCGGGTCGGTGTGCCGAGACCTGCAGCAGCAGGTAGGCCACGCCCGTTGGGCCGCCCCAGAGGCCGTGCAGTGCATCGGGCGGGTATCGGCTGCGCGGCGGGTAATTTGTGACGATGTCCTCGAGGGCGGCGTTGAGGTACCGATCGGTGTCGCCGACGCTAAGAAGGTGGGGCAGGTCGACCTTGAGGTGTCGCTGGCTCATTTTCTGGGGTGAATGTGGATACCACCGTGAGTTGGTTGCTCGGCAGTGAGAGGAATGGATCGAGGACAGCAGGGAATCGTGGTCCGGGACTCGACAGAGCGACAGAGACGCACAAACTTAGCCGGGGACGCTAAAATATCGGTTTCAGGCTGTGAGTTGGGTGAAGTTTGACATGGAAGGAAACTGGGCTCTTGCAGGGATCTTCTGACAATGAAGCGCGGAGGTTCGATGCAAGTCAATCTGTCGTCATGGTGCCTGACGCGGTTGCTCTGGATCGAGCGCGGGGCCTGAAGTGGGGCACGGAGCATGTGGGGCCGTATCGAGCTGTGATGGGCCGGCGCCCGGGCGGGGCACCGGCACTGAGTGAGTTGACAAAGATGTGTTGGAAAGAACAGTGGACCGCAGGTTACCTACCTAGGTATTTCAACATCATCCTCGGCTAAGCTCTATTGAGCTTCTTCTTCTTCCTTTTGAGCATCCACCAGATCGATCAATTCACACCATCCTCCCTTGTTGCTTCTAGATGGAATATTTTACATTTTTATGCTACTAAAAAGTCACGCCGCTTCACTCCTTTTTCGTCTTTTCGACGAGCTGTTGTGCCTTTTTGGCCTTCTCGGCCAGTATTTTCCTCAAATCCTCCCTAGTCTCCTCCAGCAGCTCCTGAGCCTCGCCCGAGTGCTTGCTCACGGCCTCGGTCAGCTTCTCAAGGTCGTCCGACTTCGTCCCCAAGAACTGCCCCAACACCGCAATGCTGCTCCCACCGGCTGACCCGGAATCGGCTGTTTTAGACCCCGCCGACTTGGCCTTGTCAACAGTTTGCTTGACATATTCCTCTACTTTGCTCGTGTCCCCGCCCTCGCCCAAGCTTTTGATCTGCTTGAACAAGTCGGTCATGTTCCCCTCCTTGAGCAGATCGCTGTTCTGGGTAACCATCTCCTTGAGCTTGGGGTTCTTGTCCAGATACGGCTTCGCCTGCTCTAGGCCCTTCTCCCACACGTCGTCCCCGATCTTCCGGATCTGCTGTGTCCGCTCCTCGACAATCTTTCGCACCTTGTCCGCGCTCTCGGCCGAGAACCCGCTGGCCATGACGTTGCCGACCTGAGCCCATGTCTCGTCGACCATCTTCTTCGCGTCGGGCCCGTACTGCTGCCCCATCTGCTTCAGCTGCTGTATCGGCTCGCCCACCCTGTCCTTCAGCTGCGGGTGGCGGTCGAGGATCTGGTCGGCGGCGCCGCCGCTGAGGCCGGCCAGCTTTTTGGCCAGGCTCGCCAGCGTGTCGTAGGCCTTGGATGCCGACTCGAGGCTGAGGCCGGCGCGGGCAATGTCCTGGAACTCGCGGTATGTCTCGCCGACGATGCGGTCCACCTCGTCGCCGTGGCTCTCGCGGATGGCGGCGATGTCGCCGAATGCCGCGTCGACGTACTGGCGGCCCCCGGGCACCCAGGCCACGTACGAGTAGCAGAACTGCTTGACCTTGTCGATGGCTTCGTCGGTTGTCGGCGTCTTGTCTTGTATTGTGGCCGCGACCTGCTGGTATTTCTTGTTGGTCTCCATGGCTGTGGCGTTGATCTGGCGCGCCATCTTGCCCGTGGGGGTCATCAGGTAGATGCCGTAGAGTAGCCCCGCGCCTACGACGCCGCCGGCCATGCCTGCTGCGAAGTGTGATGAGCTTGCCGCGCCGGCTTGCGTGGACTGGAAGCGGCGTGCTGGCCGCGTGGCGCGGAGAAACCGGGCATTGCGAGCCGTGGGTGCCGCGCGGGCTGGGAATCTAGCGGTAAACATGGTGATGTGTCGATCTGCGTGGTGGGTTGCAAAGACGAAGTGTTGAGTTTGGAAGGTTGGGGTATCCGTTTGCGATTTTATTTTGGTGGCTTGATGTATAGAAAGTCTCAATTCCACAGAAAACACCAGCTCTTATGCTGAAGATAGAATAGTCATTTCCAAGGCCATACACATAATGGAGTTGGCACATGACGCATGATTCCGGTCTGGTGTTTGGAATCTCTGGATTGCGTCGAGCTCACCAGCTTGTTGTGATGATGTCATGGGCAGTCCCAATTCAAATTCACTCCTTATCTTATCGATTCGGAAGATCTCGAGCCGGTTCCAGCCTCCTGCCAAGCCGGTTGGTTGGCTGCAAGGCACCCCGCCAATCAGAAGCCCGCAGCCCCAAAACTCCCACATGCAGCTGATCGCCGGAGCCAGGATGATGCTTCCGTTCGGCTTCTAGCCTGGAATCGGTGCTGTTCTCCAATGTGTTGTGGGCCTTCCCCGCATCCCCCGCTTGCCAATCCAATGTTTTCCAATTTCCATGTGCCTTCTGGTGAGGGGATGAATCTGCAAACCTGGCATGCCTGGGCTGGGATGCTCGCCTCGCTCAATATCGGATGAGCTGTTCCTGCAGCGGACAGGAACACACGGCCACCGAACCGACGGCGTAGCATCATCTGGATGAACCCTCTCATCGCCGACACACACCCACACGGTACAATGGATGCACCCCAATGGCCCACCACCCAACGCTGTGCCCGGCAGAATGCAACCCCCTTTTTATCCGGTATTGGCGCCTGGTAGCTCTGGAAGCCGGCTGAGAAGGCTTGGCCTTCGACTTCCAGTGCCGGCTGAATAGGATCGCTACGACGTCAACTTAGTTCCCGCGTGGCCGAAATGAGCTGCCTGCAGTGCAACCACGCACGACCGGTGCTCCAAGACCAGTGGCCAAAGAAACCCCGTCTCCGGCCAGCCCGCCAACGGCTCCATCGGCTACACGGTCGACGCTAGCTGCCCCGGATTATGGAGCGCAGTCACATCCCGCCATGGCCAGGTAGCATCGCCAACACTACCATTGGGGAGGCCGCGGTGGGGATCCCTGGGGAGATGTGGTTGCTGTCTGGTCCTGCGCCTTGCCCCTGTGCATGATAAATATCCGCTCCTCATGCCCTCTCCGTGGCTTCCCCGTCTTGCTCCCACCAGGCACTCGTCCATCTCACAGACCTGCACTCAACACACCGGCAAGATGCATCTTCCTTCCTCCCTCGTCCTCCTCGCCGCCTCCCTGTCCATGGGCATGGATGCCGGCAAGGGCAAAGGCAACGGCAAGAACTGCAAGGGCCTCGACGTGCTCGCCAAGAAGGCCGGCCTCAAGTACTTTGGCTCCGCCACCGACTCCCCCGGCCAGCGCGAGCGTGCCGGCTACGAGGAGGTGTACCCCCAGTATGACCAGATCATGTGGGAGTCGGGCGAGTTTAGCCAGACCACGCCCACCAACGGCCAGAAGGTAGGCTACCCAACTCCTCACCTTGTCGCATGCTTGCTAACACTGTAACAGTGGCTGTTCGTCGAGCCTACGCGCGGCGTCTTCAACTACACCGAGGGCGACATCGTGACGTCGCTGGCCAAGAAGCACGGCATGTACCTCCGCTGCCACGCCCTCGTCTGGCACAGCCAGCTCGCCCCCTGGGTCGAGGAAACCACTTGGACCGCCGACGAGCTCCGCCAGGTCATCGTCGACCACGTCACCAAGGTGGCCGGCTACTGGAAGGGCCAGTGCTACGCCTGGGACGTGGTCAACGAGGCCCTGAACGAGGACGGCACCTACCGCGAGTCCGTCTTCTACAACGTCCTCGGCGAGGAGTACATCAAGCTGGCCTTCGAGACGGCCGCCAAGGTCGACCCCAAGGCCAAGCTGTACTACAACGACTACAACCTCGAGTGGCCCAGCGCCAAGACCGAGGGCGCCCAGCGCATCGTCAAGATGCTGCAGGACGAGGGCATCAAGGTCGACGGTGTCGGCCTGCAGGCCCACCTGGTCGCCGAGAGCCACCCCACCCTCGACCAGCACATCGACGCCATCAAGGGCTTCGCCGACCTCGGCGTCGAGGTCGCCCTGACCGAGCTCGACATCCGCCTGACCGTCCCCGCCAACGCTTCAAACCTGGCCATGCAGAAGGAGGCCTACAAGAACGTGAGTATTTCAATTACGCGGTCCATTCCCGTCATGTTTTTGCTGGCTGCATGTGCTGACCCTATTTCCAGGTTGTTGGCGCTTGCGTCCAGGTCGACGGCTGCATCGGCGTCACCCTGTGGGACTTCTATGACCCCTTCAGCTGGGTCCCGTATGTCTTCAACACTGAGGGCGCCGCTCTCCTGTGGTTCGAGGACTTCTCCAAGCACCCCGCCTACGACGGCGTGGTCGAGGCCTTGACCAACAAGACCAGCAAGGGCAAGGGCAAGGGCAAGGGCAAGGGCGCCAAGCGTGCCACTCTGTGGAATGCCTGAGCGAACAGCGAGGTTGTATTCTTGTCTGTATTAATGTAATCACATCTTGCACTGCCAGTCACAAGTTGTGATACTCGCCGTCCCTGCATGTGTCCAAGACGAAAAGGAGTGTAATATCGGCGAGACCACTGGAAACAACCCCCCGTTCCTCCTCAACCCAGATAGATATATCTTGTTGGTACAACCCTCCCCGCCAACATGTTTGCTCTTGGCCACCTCACGTTGATCGTGACGTAAAGCAACCATCTCATTTAGTCATCGACGCCGGACGGCGTCTGGCAGAGAACGCCTTGGTCCAACTGCAGCACATAGTTAGAACCCCGACTTGATTGCATGTAGGTAATGGGAGTGACGTGGCACTTACAATGGGAAGAACACAGCACCGAGCGCGCTGGCCGATGGCAGCGCAGATGCTGCTGAAGTCGGTTGCGTTGGAGGGCGTAGTCACCGCTAGGGATCATTCCATTGTTAGCCGGCAACATGGACAACATGCAGGGCGCAAACAGATACAACAACAGCAACAACAATAAGGGTGACTTCAGTTAAATTGGAAGATCTTTTGCAACTTACGGACGCCGCAATCGACGTTTGCGAGACCGAGGACGTCGGTGGCGCAGCACTGGGCCGAGCCGTAGAGGCCAGAGCAGGGCTCGTAGAAGGCCTGGCGCTGTTCGAGTTGGGAGTGCTGCGAGGGCAGGGCCGTTGCGAGCGTGGACCAGAGGGCCGCTGGGAGGATGATGGGGGTGATCTTCATGTTGGCGAATTACTGTGAATCTGAGGAGGAAAAAGGGGTAGGGTATGAGGTTGGTCTGGTTCGAGAATGGCGAGCTGGACTTCTAAAATGTTCCGGATGCTGTGATGGTTGAGCCATGGTTCGATTCTAGGACATAATCACTCCGGGCTTTATAGGAGATTCGGAGGTGTGAGTTCTGTAATATGTCGTCTACGCATGAGCAACTCAGGATTTGAACTGATACAGCATCATAGAGCTGTGTTGACCGGTCATTGCGTCACAAATGGCAAAGCACGTCACGGCGATCTGAAGTTGGGGATCGGGGCCAAGGTTGTTGAGGGCGACCGTGGGTCTTAAAGCTGCTGCTATAGCTAAGGTAAGAAGGTAGCATTGGTGTTTGCCATAGTAGGCCCGGTTCAACTTGCACGTCAGTCGTTGCGAAGGCCATACTTGTACCCATATGAGAAGTCTGCTAAGTCGTGCAGTGCCGACAATCATAAATTTAGCTGAAAGTGTTCCATCAAATGAGATGTGAAAATCAAAAGCATTGGTCTAAGCCAACTGTGTTCAAGCTTCCATATCAAGATCAAAGGGCACGAGAAGCTATAGCACTCCGGGCAGCCCTCTTCCATTGCAGTCCCAAGGCCATATTCACCGCTGAGCTCCAGGGACACGCTGATATCCTAAGTTAGGCGAGGTCCATCATAGTTAACTCTTCTTTGCATTCCGGATTGCCCAGCCACATCATATGTTACCGCGCAAGGAACCGAACCCGTCCAATTCAAGTGGCAATTGCTTACTTTGCAATGATCAAGTTATGCGTCAGTGGCGAGACGAGACGACGAGTCTCTTAATTTCCTTAGTCGACCGGGCACTTATAATAACTACCTTGGTACCTAATGTACTACGGACCAAGAGATTGGCCATGACGGCATTTCGGTTGATCTAAGTAACAGCCGAGACGGCAAGGTTAAAATGACGATCATGGTACAGTCAGTACCTTGGCTCGGTAGTGTTGCATGATACATTGACCGCAGATCATGACGCAGTGAGCATATGTAAGCATGCTTAACACAGAGCTAGGTACATAGGTAGCTAAAGTAATCTCTTGGGTTTAGGTACCTAGGTAGTTGGAATGGAAACACCCTTGTTCAGGCTCAGTCACTGTTGGTTTCATGTTGTTTGTGGGAGGATTGTGGGCACTCGAGAACAGAGAAGGGACTATGTTGATGTGAAGAGAACAGAAAAGAAAATCAGACGAGAACATCCAGCTCGACGTTGTTCTGCTTGATTAGGCCAAGGGATTCGGCTCAGTCAGTCAGGTTCAAGTTATTAGCGCGCAAGCCTATCCTGGAATCTTGAATCTCATAGCAGCTAGATAATAGTGAGCATCACTGTAAGCCGAGTTCCTGGTGCCACTCCCGCAGCCTGCGAACAGCGTGACTTTCCTCCAACCAAGCTTTCAGTTGTTCAAGTAGCGAGCATGTTGTCGTCGCCATCAAATCCTTGAAACCAAGATAATCTGAAGCTGGAAGTCGTCCCCTGAGTCGTGCAGCGGGTCAAAAAAACCTTTGAAGTTTCTGAGGTGACATACGTCACGGGTCAGAAAGTAAGACTGCCGGTCGAGCGGCAGTGTAGGTAATGTAGTAGGTGCCTAAGGACTGAATTAGCCAGCCAACGTGATAACTTATGGTTTTGGGAACCAACGCCAGCTTAGGTGTGCTCATTTTGATAAAGAGTTTCCCAAACCCTAACTAGAACGTATCAGTAGAATTGAATTGAAGTGCATCAAGGGCCTACCTTGTCGTAGAGTATGGCAACTAATAGAGATCCCAGGCAGGTTCTCTGCCATGCCAGAGACTCATGGCGTGAGCTCAGGATTCCACCGTCAGCCGACAAACAGGCGGAGTTGTTTCACCATCGCGAAACCTCTGTGCCGCAGGATTTCGAACAAGCAAAGGGACTAACAAACTGCTGGCGCAGTCCAGGTAAGCTTACCAGGTTGCTGGAAGCACGCGGCGTAGCACGCTAGCGGCAGTCGGTTGGCAGATGCGGAATCCCTTCGCCGCCGCCCCTGACTGGATTCCCATCTTTCTCCTCTGATTCTCCTTGCACGTGGCCCTCAATGCCGCGCGCCTCGTAGAATGGCGCCTTGGGCGACAGTGCTTTTGCGGATCCAACGCCTCTTCTCGAAGTCTTGGTCTTTGCGGCACTGTTCCAGTTAGGATCCTATTAATTGAGGCAATGTCCAGTTGGTTCCCTCACTTGCAGGCCGCGGCCATTCTTCACTATAAACCCTCGTTCTAGTTGTCTGCTAATTAATTGTCTTGCTTTGTTCTGGAACACAACCATGAAGTGGCTAGACGACTTCCGCCGGCGGCATTCCGAGGGCCGCCTGGCCGAGACGGTGGCCAAGATTCGGCCCTACCTCCCCCCAATCAACTTCATCACGGTCCACTATGCCTACTTTGTCTTCGCCTGGCTCTTTTTCGCCCTCGTCTTCTGGGGCAGCGGCTCGGCGGCGAGCGCGGAGATCAGCTTCCTCGACAGCCTGTTCATGACCATGTCGGCGCTCACGTCGACGGGCCTCAACACAGTCAACGTCAGCCTCATGTCGACGGGCCAGCAGGTCGTGCTGTTCCTGGCCATGATCCTCGGCCATCCCATCCTGATCTCGCTCTGGACCGTACTCTTCCGCCGCCATATCTTCGAGAAGCGCTTCCGCGCCATCGTCAAGGCCGAGCGCGAGAGGAAGCTCAGGTCGGGCTCCGCGGCCGGGCTGACGGCGGGCATCTCGGATCTCCTCGCCATGAACCGCCTCAAGTCCATGACCAGGGCCAAGTCCACGAAGAGCAACGACGCCGGCCAGCTCACGGGCCTGGGCAGCCGGATTCCCACAGCGCCGGCCGCCTTCTCCCGCCCGGAGAGACTGAACACGGAGCGCGATGTGGAGGCGGCCCTTGCCCCCATCGCCGAGGGGAGGACGCCCGGCGCCCGAAGCGTCGCCTTCGCCGAGCCGCGGCCGCAGCCTTCCGAACACCACGACAAGGCGAACGCTGATCCCAAACGGGGGGCCGACTTCGACCGGGACCGCACCGTCGAAATACGGAACTTTCTGGATGAGAAGCGCACCAACGTGGGCCGAAACGGCGAGTTCTTCAATTTGACGCTCAACGAGCGCGAGTACCTTGGGGGCGTCGAGTACCGGGCGGTCGAGGTGCTGGTGGTGACGGTGGCCATGTACATTGTGCTGTGGCAGCTGCTGGGCGCCATCGCGCTGGGCTCGTGGATGGCGGTGCACGCGCCCGAGATCCCGGCTGAGAACGCGCAGAACCCCTGGTGGGCGGGCGTGTTCCTGGCCGTGTCGGCCTTTAGCAGCGGCGGCCTGACGCTGCTGGACGCGGGCGCGGCCGCTTTCCAGTCGGGCTACTACTTTGTGCTGATCGTCGCGACGCTGCTCATCCTGGTCGGCAGCCAGGCGTCGCCCATCTTCTTGAGGTTCATCGTCTGGGTGCTGTCCAAGCTGCTCAAGGTCTCGACCCGCGACGAGGGCTACGCCGTGTGGAAGGAGACGTTCGACTTCATCCTGCAGTATCCCCGCCGCGTCTACATCAACATGTTCCCGGCCCGCCCCACGTGGACGCTGTTCACCTGGCTCGGCGCGCTGCTGCTGGTGGACTGGCTCATGTTCTTTCTGTTGAACTTTGGCAATCCCCTCATCGAGAGCATCCCGCTCGGCCCGCGTGTCATCGACGGCCTGTTCCAGTCGGCATGTAAGTGGCTCCCCCTTTTTTGACTCTTTCGATCCGTGTCCATTCGCTGACAGCACACCTACCTACTCAGCGATCCTCTCTGCCGGTTTCGCTGTCGTATCCCCTTCGTCCGTCTACTTTGGGTTGCAGGTGCTGTGGCTGGTCAAGATGTATGCGTCGGCCTACCCGACGTCCATCACAGTCCGCGGCTCCAACGTGTACGAGGAGCGTTCCCTCGGCATCTACGCCGGCGACGAGCCAGAACCGACCGGCGAGGGCGAGAGCAACGAAAAGCAGGAGAAGTCGTTACCTGCCGCTGCCGGCGCAGGACTCTTCCTCACCACAGCGATATCCGGAAACCACCAGCCACCGCTGACGCCCATGTCGGCGGCATCCCGTGCGTCCCGGCTCTCCAAGCTCTCACAAGTATCGCGGGGCGGCATCGACAAGATCGTAGGCATCGGAAAAGAAGGGACTGCCCTCCTCGGCCGGCAGCTCCAGCGGCGCATGACAGGCTTCCAGGGCGTCGGCATCGCGCCGGCGCACCCGCGGCACCAGAAGAAAACCGGCGGCCTGCTCCAGGGCACCCCGGGTAGCCTGGCCACCTCAGCCAGCAGCAGCACGGCAGGAGCGGGCAGCCTGCACTCGCTGGGCGACCACGCTGCGCCGGCGCAGGACCTCGTGTCGCACCACGTGCGCAGCCAGCTGTCGCACGACGTGTGGTGGATCGCGCTGGCCTTCTTCCTGGTCGCCATCATCGAGACGTCGCACGCGCTCGGGGACCCGGCCGCCTACAGCTTGTTCAACATGCTGTTCGAGATCATGTCGGCCTACGCCAACAATGGCGTGTCCATGGGCCTGCCGACCGCCGCCACCAGCTTCGTCGGCGGCTGCCACGCCGGTACCAAGCTCGTGCTCATCCTGGTCATGCTGCGCGGGCGGCACCGCGACCTGCCCGTCGCGCTGGACCGCGCCGTCAAGCTGCCGAGCATGGACCTGGACGACAAGGAGGACGACGACGCCGAGATCCGGCGCGCGATCAGCAGGACGCCAAATCTGGGGGCGCAGAGCCCGCTCGGGGACGTGCAGGGGATTGTTCGGCAGTTTCCCAGTTTGTAGAGAATGGTACATGTAGCATCTGATGGAGCTGTGGAATACCTATGGTGAACAAATCGAGACAGAAGTGGAAGCTGGACTAGGTAATCATGGAAAGTGGGAAGGAAGAGGACAATCTGAAAATACAATAACTAACTAAATTAACTTAACTAGTTAACGTACTTGCATAATGAGTGGCGCAGCATAACGAGCGGCGCACTTTCCTTCCATTTACAACCTCCTAACTTCGTCACCAATTTCCTCCACGAAACAAAATGGAATCTCTTCCAAAAGAAAGTCGCATAACTCTTGCGCTTGAAGCTCTTAAAAAGGACCCTAAACTTTCTGTACGAAAAGCTGCTACGATCTACGAGATTCCCGAAACCTCGCTTCGTCGCCGACGCGCTGGAAAGCAACCACGACGTGAAATACCAGCCAACCTTCGAAAACTGACCGACTTGGAAGAACAAGTCCTTCTCGAGAGGGTACTCGACCTTGATGCGCGAGGCTTTCAGCCGCGGCTCTCTGACATTCGAGAAATGGCCGATCGTCTTCGCGCAGCACGCGTTGCGTCACGCGTCGGACCCCGATGGGCGAACAACTTCGTGGACCGGTATGACGAGGTTTCGACGCGTTTTCGACGTCGAATCGATTACCAGAGGACCCAATACGAAGATCCCGACGTGGTAAACGCGTGGTTCCGGCTCGTGCGCAACGTGATCGACAAATACGCGATCCAAGACGGGGATATCTATAACTTCGACGAGACAGGGTTCCAGATGGGTATACTTTCGGGTGCAAAGTTCGTGACGAGCTCGGAACGCCGCGGTCGGCCTCGTGCGAAGCAACCCGGTAATCAGGAGTGGGTTACGGTGATCCAGGCCGTGTGCGCGGATGGCTGGGTCGTGCCGCCGTACTTCGTCGTCAAGGTGAAAAACCACCTCTTCCCCTGGTACCAGGACAGCCGATTCCAGCCCGAATGGAGAGTCCACACCAGCGAGAATGGCTGGACTACAAACGAAATTGGCCTGGATTGGTTAAAACATTTTGATCATTCAACTAAGCGTCGGACGAAAGGAATATACCGGCTGCTCGTCCTCGACGGTCATGAAAGCCACCACTCGGTCGCCTTCGAGGGTTTCTGCAAGGCCAACAACATTGTTACACTTTGCATGCCTCCCCATTCATCTCACTTCCTTCAGCCTCTCGATGTGAGCTGTTTTAGCCCGCTCAAGGCCTCGTACGGCAAGCAAATCGAGCGGACGATGCGGATGCAGATCACCCACATCACAAAGGAAGACTTCTTCGACGCGTTTGTCGAGGCGTTCCACGCCTCTATCACAGCGAACAACATACGAGCAGCCTTTAGAGCAGCTGGCCTCGTTCCTTTTGACCCCGAATCGGTACTTTCTCGCCTCGACCCTAAGCCAATCACCCCATCTCCTCCGAGCTCGCGTCCCGGAACAGCCACATGTTGGGTCCCCAAGACACCCTCCAATGCGCAGGAAGCGACACTGAGTTCCAGCACACTCAAGCGGAAGATTGAAAACCATCAAGATAGCTCCCCCACACACATTTTCGACATTATCGACTTGCAAGCGAAGAGCATCTCGAAGTTAGCGCATGAGATGGTGTTGCTCCGAGCAGAGACCAAGGAGCTTCGTACGGCAAATTAGCGGTTAAGCAAGCGACGCAGGACCAAAAAGACGCGTCTGCAAAACGGAGGATCACTTAGTTTGCAAGAGGCGACTGTTTTGATAGGCGACCGGGAACTTGGTGGTCAGGATTGCGAGGAAACTTCCACGGTGGTGGTTGTATCACCGTCGCTAAGCCTTGCGTTCGGCTCTGCAGCAACTGCAAGAAGCCCGGCCATAATTTGCGAACTTGTCACATACTTTCAGAGACGTCTGAGGAAAGCGATTCCGAGTAGCTGCAATTGATTTGAGCTGTTGTGGTTGAATTGACTTAACTACACAAAGTGGTTGAGGTCTGAGAAAAGTGCGCCGCTCGTTATGCTGCGCCACTCGTTATGCAAGTACGTTAACTGACTAACACGTTAACGCTAACGTTAACGTTAACGTTAACGTACTTGCATAGCGAGTCGGACAACATAGCGAACCGGACACTCTTCTCAGACCTCAACAAGTTTGTATAAGTCAAGTCGACCACAACACCTCAAATCAATTGAAACTACTCGGAATCGCTATCCTCAGACGTCTCGCAAACTACCTGACAGGTTCGCGCATTGTGGCCAGGCTTCTTGCAGTTGCTGCAGAGCCGAACGCGTGGCTCGCCTGCAGTTGTACGACCACCACTCCTAGACGTTTCCTCGCAATCCCGACCACCAAGTCCCTGGTCGCCTATCAAAACAGTCGCCTCTTGCAAACTAAGTGATCCTCCGTCCTGCAAACGCGTTTTCTTGGTCCTATGTCGCTTGCTTAACCGCTCATTTGCCGTACGAAGCTCCTTGGTCTCGGCTCGGAGCAACACCATCTCATGCGCTAACTTCGAGATGCTCTTCGCTTGCAGGTCGATAATGTCGAAAATGTGAGTAGGGGAGCTACCTTGATGGTTTTCGATCTTCCGCTTGAGTGTGCTGGAGCTTAGTTTCGCTTCCTGCGCATTGGAGGGTGTCTTGGGGATCCAAGATGTAGCTGTTCCGGGACGCGAGCTTGGAGGAGATGGGGTGATTAGCTTAGGGTCGAGGCGAGAAACCACAGATTCGGGGTCGAAAGGAACGAGGCCAGATGCTCTAAAGCCTGCTCGTATATTGTTCGCCGTAACAGAGGCGTGAAATGCCTCAACAAACGCGTCGAAGAAGTCCTCCTTCGTGATGTGGGTGATCTGCATCCGCATCATCTGCTCAATCTGCTTGCCGTACGAGGCCTTGAGCGGGCTGAAGCACCCCACATCGAGAGGTTGGAGGAAGTGGGAAGAATGGGGAGGCATGCAGAGCGTAACAATGTTGTTGGCCTTGCAAAAATCCTCAAAGGCTACCGAGTGATGGCTGTCGTGGCCGTCGAGGATAAGCAGTCGATGTACCCCTCTTGTACGACGCTTGGTAGACTGATCAAAATGTTTTAGCCAATCGAGACCAATCTCGTTGGTAGTCCAGCCATTCTCGCTCGTGTGGACTCTCCATTCGGGCTGGAATCGGCTATCCTGGTACCAGGGGAGGAGGTGGTTTTTCCCCTTGACGACGAAGTACGGCGGCACGACCCAGCCGTCCGCACATACGGCCTGGATCACCGTAACCCACTCCCGATTGCCAGGCTGCTTCGCACGAGGCCGACCACGGCGTTCCCTGCTTGTCACAACCTTTGCACCCGAAAGTATGCCCATCTGGAACCCAGTCTCGTCGAAATTGTAGATGTCCCCCTCTTGGATCGCGTACTTGTCCATCACATTCCGTACAAGCCGAAACCACGCGTTGACCACGTCGGGATCTTCGCATTTGGTCCTCTGCTAATCGATTCGACGTCGGAAACGCGTCGTAAGCTCGTTATGTCGGTCCACGAAGTTGTTCGCCCATCGAGGTCCGACGCGTGACGCGTCGCGTGCCGCGAGAAGACGATCGGCCATTTCTCGAATGTCGGAGAGCCGGGGCTGAAATCCTTGCGCATCAAGGTCAAGTACCCTCTCAAGAAGCACTTTCTCTTCCAAGTTGGTCAATTTCCTTGAGTTGGCAGGTAATTCGCGTCGTGGTTGCTTTCCAGCGTGTCGGTCGTAGAGCGAGCTTTTCGGGATTTCGTAGATCGTAGCAGCTCTTCGCATAGAAAGTTTCGGGTCTTTCTTAAGAGCTTCAAGTGCAAGGATAATCCGACTCTCTTTTGGAAGAGGTTCCATTGTGTTTTGTGGGAGAAATTGGTGATGAAGTTGGAAGGTGGTGGGGTCTGAGAAACGTGTCCGGTTCGCTATGTTGTCCGACTCGCTATGCAAGTACGTTAGTTAGTTATGGATTTTCTTTATCGACCGCAGTGATTGATACTTGCTCCCTGTGGTTAGCAGGCGGGGTAGAACTGCTCTACGCTAACCATTAAAGGCTAGCCCTGACCACAAAAACAACAATCACTGCAACAGCTATGAAACCACCAGCAGGCAGCAGCCCACAATCCACAATCAACGACCAGCAACCAACAACTCTTCCCTTTGAGAAAAAATGCGACCAAAACCCAAACACGCCAGCAATAGTCTTTAGTAAGTTACGACCGACTCCTAACTTACATTAACAATGACCCGAGACTTTCAGCAACCGGCGGTGGGAGCAAACAGCCTTCTCGGTCTCCCTGCCCACCTCCGTCGTCGCATATACCTCTACACTGACGTGGCGCGGTTTGCCGGGCGTCGATACACGTACTTTTTGGATGGCAGGATTCAACCTGTCTGGGAATTTGACCCGCTGCCCCAACCCAGCCAGTGAATTTAATGTTACGCTTGCCTCAACCTGCCTCGTACCTTGACCGTCACACACGTACCACGCGCAACTTCGCCGGCCTACTGCGATCCTGCCGCGTCCTGTACGCCGAGACGACCGCTCTGTTGTAATCGGCGAACCGATTCGTCATCTTCCACTCGCATCATGGCTCTTTCGACCGTCTGCGCGCTCTATCGCCGACCTCACTCGCCTCCCTGACCAGCTTGAAGATTGTTCTCAACGAATCATGCAATGACCTCATTGATCATGGACGCTACTGGTGTGCCAGCCATTCGTTGGATGACTTGGATCATGCTGATTGCCAGTGGGATGTCAAACATCACTGCGCAAAGAAGCATGGTGGCCAGCAAACATCTTGTTGGCATCTAAAAACGCTGCAACGTGCTCAAACGGCCTCCAAAATCAATTCTGACAACGGAATCGTGCTCAGCGCAATCGACAACCCCTCTCCGCGATGGCGCAGAGGGGACGCGATGGGCGCGCGATGCGCAATGGGATAATCAGCGACAGGGCGGTAGGTGTGACGAGTCACCAGACCGGTCCGCCCGCCGAACACGATGGACGCACCCAACGC